>JAFVLL020018371.1:0-24965 GCA_021397915.2 Tor tambroides | reverse complement strand
ATGGAGGAGTGGAAGAGGATGCCAGCAACAACCTGTGCAGCTCTGATGAACTCCATGCCCAGGAGGATTAAGGCAGTGCTAGATAACAATGGTGCACCTACAAAATGTTGACACTTTGGACACCGTTTTGACATGTTCACTTAGGGTGTACTCATTTTTGTTGCCAGTAATTTGGACAACAATGACTATATGTTGAGTTATTTTTAGAGGACAGTAAATTTGTACTTCTGTACAAGCTGCACATTGACTACTCTAATATATATCCAAGTTTCATTTGTGCAGTATTGTCCCTTGATAAGATATACTGAAATTGTTGCTGAAATGCGAGGGGTGTGCTCACTTTTGTGAGATACTGTATATTTGAAGCTGAATCTGGGTTCTAACGGCTCTCTGGAAATCTGTAAAGTCTAGGTTACTAGGAAATCTATAAAGAAGGTTATGAATATTGTATCTGGCATAGCCTATATATGTGAATGGTCATATCTCAGTTTATTTATTTATTTATTGATGAAATAATAAAATCTAATTTGTTTTTTGATATTGTTTTTAGTTTATAGATGATGTAATGATGCAATGAAATGTTGTTTATGCCACATTATGAAGCATTTGAATTTACCTCAACACTGCATGTATACATGTATATAATATTTTTGGTCACTAGATGGAGCCATAAAGACAGAAGTTCTGTCCACAAACCAGGAGACACTGCCTCAGTCTAATTATAGACTACTTGAATTCCAAAAAGTATGTTCACTAAAGAAATGAGCTGTAATACCCATAATGCCTTATGTTGTTTACATTTGTAAGGACTCATAATGGCTCAAAATCTTGCTCTTGAAGATCTACAGCTAGCTGGTTCACAGTGAGGTTAGTCAAAAGTATGTTACTACAAGAACAAATAAGTATGGAGTGGCAATGCAGCATTTAAAATTTGCACATCTCTTCGGATTTTTAAAGTACTACTTCAGAAAGTACTGTGTGTGCTTATCATGATGTTTATTTAAAGCGAGTAATACTGTTTTTCTCATTACACACTAAATAACTGTAAGACCACTACAAAGTGAATAGCAGTCGAGCTTAGGCATTTAAAGTTCTCCACTTTATTTACAGCTTTGGAGAGGATGAGTGGGTGGAGGTGTAAGTGGAGGAGGAGCAGGAAGAAACAGAAGACAGTTTTGGCGTCGTGGTGAGAATGGAGGAAATGGACATAATGGTTAACATCTCTGAGGCAAATTAGCAGATCAAAGTTTTTGTGGGGGGAAAAAGGAAGTCTAGATATAGCTAGTTTTCAACTACAGAGTAAAAACTAACTACACAGAAGCGTTGTCTATAATATCAGTGATTATATTCATTATATTTCTTAAAGCAACAGTATCAACAGTGAAGAAATTTAACAACAATTACTTAAATACACTTTTTCTATGATAAGGTTGAAATGATAAAGTTATTTTCTAATTCTGTTTCAGTCATTTGGATTCTTTACTAAAAAATAATTCGGAAAATATTTTAGTCTACATAGATATTAGCCTATATTTAATATATTATAACATTTTAAATTATTACTAATACCTAATCATTATTAGGTTATATTAAAGGTGTTTGGAAAAAATTTTAGTACAAGAAAATGTTTGTCAAAAAATTAGTTTTAAACTTCTTAAATTTCTAAAAGATTTCTCCTTGTTATCATCTCAGACATCTTTATTTGTCACTGACCAGATATGCAAACAAAGAAACCCTTACTGCTGCTGTCATTCGCAAACCGGCACCTTCCTCCAATGCGCGCTAGTGTTTGACAGCTCGTCAGAGAGGGCGGAGCTACAAAATGGGCTGGCAAAATACAACGTGCTCTCTGTATACATAGTGGAACGTGCCGGAATCAGTTGATAACAGGCAGTGACTCGAGGAGTTGACATTTATCAGAGGCTGCTCTGCGACTGACATCATTCATTTCACCTGGCGTGGGAGCCGAGAATTAAAGACAGCAAAAGGGATTCTGACATGCACTTTCAGAAATGTGAGTACTAAGTCTTTTTTGTTGTTGTTTTTTACAGAATTTATACAGAACAAAGTGATGGGGAATATAAGTTGGCTTTATGAAATGGTGGAGTAAAAAAGACAAAAATAGCCGACTATCTCGAAAAAAAGGTACAAATGCTGTCACCAGAACAGTACCCTCTCAGGCTACTAATACTTGACGTACTGATGTGCACTTTTTAGGGGTAAATAATGTACAAAGGCGTATTTTTTGAAAATATACCAATACAATGACAGCTTTTGTACATTTTATGTGTATGTGTGTGAGAGAGAGAGAGAGAGAGAGAGAGAGAGAAAGAGAGAGTGTATGACAGGAGACAGGTGCCATAAGTGTTAGGGTTATATTAGGACCCCTATAATAAGTTGACATAGCCTACGCGTTTAATAAGTCATTTAACTAAATACACAAAGGCTATTAAATGCAAGTATTTTGCTAGAAACAACATATATGGCATAGACTTACTACCTTTATCTTTTACTGTTTACATGTTTTTTATGACGTAAGTTCGGTGATGTATGACCGTTTAAAAATAGACTTAACTTATTTGAATAAAGGATCCCCCAACAACAGAGTACTGTCAGTCACTGACTTCATTTTTCACAGCTTTTTGGACAAACCCTCGATTAGTTACTCCTCCCTGTTCGACTTTCATTTCCCGTTTTTATTGGGTGTGGGTCTCATTTTTACAGAGAATAGCTTGTGAAAATGTTAAAGAAAATATATCAGTCAACTTTGAAGCAGGCATTTCTAATACTGGTAGCCTAAATGTCATGTGGAATATGCCAAGTGTCTAGGAATAAAGTGCAACCTAAATTTTTTCATGAGTTTATAGATTTACTGTGTCTATAGTCTGATAGCGGAGCGAGAGCTACGGAATCCCCGCGTTGACACCCACTCGCGTGACTCACTGGCCAGGGATTTCCGTCTTTGAAATTACAAGACAGGGGTGCGAGGATATCCCAGCCGCTAATGCCCACTTGTAACGCTCTGACCCGGATAACTCTTTAAATCCATGAAATGAAAGAGATGGAAAACGAAAAGTTAGAGTCCCACACATTTAATGGTTGGTACTCGACAACGCTCATGCTACCTGGACTCTATTGGCGTTATGAAACAAAAGTAGACAAATAGTAGGATGAGCGGGTATATGGTGGTTCTCATTATTAAGTCACGTAGTCCTTCTACGTCATCACCATATAGTGCACGTTATAAGTGAAGTGATCAGTCTTAAAGGGCACACTGCACAATAATGTGATGCATGCAAATACATAGTTTTGGCCGTTACAGATTCCCCGCCACAAAGAAAAAGGCTGTCCCCAGCCGTACACAACATAAGGACAACATTTGAATTCAGCTCCATACATGGAAACTTGGAAATCCATCAACCCATACCATGTTTCACATACAAAAGGCAATAACTGGCATACATGTCAGTACAAGCTACCCAATTACACATTATGCTCTTCAAAGACAAAATCACATAAAAACAAAAGCTTGTGTAACCAAACCATATGTGTAAAACAATTTTCTTTTTTTTCTCAACATAACACATGAAAATATAAGTATCAGAACCATGCTTCCTAGATTCCTATTGCTATGCAAGGAAAGAACAGATTACTAGTAACATTTAAACACATTACTACTTCAGATCCAATCTGTCAGTATGATACTCATTAGTCCATTTCTTGTCTGACCACCCTGAGGTGATTCTAGGGGCCAGTCTAGGTCTGAGATTGTAGCGATGACCTTCAAGATCAACGTCAAAGTCAGGAAGTTGTGTATGTCGTGAAGATGTGCTAACGTCAGTGTCAGCATTGCGAGTACTCATGTCACGGTTGGTCACGTCATGCGCATTGTCAGCGAAATCATCACAATTAACATCAGCCTCATTAGGCAGTGAAAAGCATGCGTCTTGAGGTTGGTCCTCACTTATCTGTGTCACCAGAAGATTGTCCTCCAATCCCTCATCCGGTGTTTCCGACCCATCCTGAGGTCCACTTGGTGTATGGCTGCTGCATGTATTCCAAGTGTGGAAAGGTTGCATATTTACCACATGATAGACTCCAGCATCCTGCCCTGTGTCCAACTTTGCAAGCCTGTAGTTCACATCAGACAAAACTTGAGTGACACGGTATGGACCAGAGTACAAGGGTGCCAGTTTTGCTGTAAAATTGGCCAATGCATCTGATTTAGGGTGGGTTTTTACTCTGACAAGGTCACCAATGGCATAAAAAACAGAGCGATGTCTTTTGTCATAGTGGTGCTTCCGTTTGTTGTGACTGATTTCCAGGGCTGCCCTTGCGTGGTCATGTGCCTCTTGCAACGTCAACCTTAAGCTCTCGGGATAAGGGATTTCTGGTTCCTCCATTCCATTCCAGACAGGCTGAGTCATCAGATCCAATGTAGTGTCCAACTCTCTCCCATACAACATCATGGACGGGGTTTGACCCGTACTCTCATGAGGTGCGGTTCGTAATGCAAAGCAAATTTGCGGGATATATCGGTCCCAGGTGGTGTGTTTATCATCCACATATGCTCGAATTGCTGTCTTGAGAGTCCGGTTCACCCTCTCTGTGGCATTCGTCTGTGGGTGATATGCCGTTGTTAGGCGATGTTCTGTTCCCAGGAGTGTGAGCACTTGTTCGAATAGGTCGCTCACGAAAGGGGAGCCTCTGTCTGAAATTAGATAAGCGGGGGCCCCGTGACGGGAAAACACTTCACTTAGCAGTTTGCTTGCTGCCACTTGAGCCGTAGATTCTCTCACTGCCACGATCTCGACCCACTTTGAAAAATAATCGACAAAAACCAAGATGTAAGCATTGCCGCGGGGAGTACGTGGCAAAGGGCCAACAAAATCCACCCCAACATACTCCCAAGGTTTCTGGGGACGAATTGGGACCATTAGACCGCCAGGTTTTCTCTGACTTGGTTTTGTTAGTTGACAAACCGTGCAAGAGGTTACATATTTCTTCACCTCAGATGTCATTTTAGGCCAGAAAAACCTGAGCTTCAGTCGGGCCAAGGTCTTGTTTATCCCCAGGTGACCTGCAGTTGGGTGATCATGGTAATACCTCAGCAAGGTATGTCTGAGAGACGTAGGAGCATACAGCTTTAAACATTTCAAAGGGTGGATGCCACAAGCAGGTTTGGGATCATTAAAGTACAACAGGCCATCATGAATGGAATATTGAGAGCAATCATCCACGTCGCTACCCTGTTGGAGTGCTGCCTCCATTTTACGGAGGAGATCACCTGTGATCGGATCATCAAGTTGCAATTGTCTGACATTAGATCGATCCGTAAGAGTTACTGAAGATAGTGTACGGAGATCGAGACCACCAATCACAGCGTAGTCAGGAAGGAGGTCCAGTGGTGGCACATCATCCTGTAGAGGATTCCTTGACAGCGCATCAGGCACTTTGTTTCGAGATCCAGGCTTGTGGACAACATCGAAATCGAAGTCCTGGAGGCGGAGAGACCAACGAGCAAGGCGGCCGGTGGGGCTGGGACGGGACATCAACCACTTGAGCCCACTGTGGTCAGTGAAGATTGTGACATGGAGACCCTCAATATAGGGCCTAAAGTGCTCAAGGGCCCAAATGACAGCCAAACACTCCTTCTCAGGCGTGGAATAAGGTTTCTCCGATTTATGCAGGGCCCGACTAGCGTACGCCACAGCAACCTCTCTGCCATGCAAATCTCTCTGCATCAGCGCAGCTCCTAGTCCCGCGTCACAGGCATCGGCATGAATAAAAAAAGGTTGAGAAAAGTCAGGAAAACTTAGCACAGGTGCCGAAGTTAATTTTTGTTTCAGAAGGTCCATGGCGTCTTGGCATGCACTGTCCCACACAAAAGGAGCATCATTTTTAGTGAGCGCGAATAGTGGTTCAGCGTGTCGGGCGTAGTCCTGTATAAAGCGACGGTAATAGCCTGATAGGCCCAAAAACTGCCTCACTTGCTTCACATTGACAGGGGTTTTAAAGTCCATAACAGCCTTCATTTTGTCCTGGTCCGGCAGGACGCCACTTGGACACACACGGTACCCCAAGAAGGTGAGATCCTTGCGACAAAACTGGCATTTGGCCAGTTTAATGGTCAACCCGGCAGACTTGAGCCGTGAAAGGACTTCCCTGAGGTCATCAAGATGTGGCTTCGCCCACTTTCAAGCAACAACAATGTCATCCAAGTAGACTGCACAGCACCTATAAATAAGACCAGCTAAAACACTATTCATCAGCCTTTGAAAGGTCGCTGGTGCATTGCACAGACCAAATGGAAGCACACGGAACTGAAATAGCCCACAATGTGAAACAAAAGCAGTCTTAGGTTTTGAGTCTTCTGCCATGGAGACCTGCCAGTATCCCCGAGCAAGGTCGATTGTGGTCAAAAATTTCCCTCTGGAAAGGAAGTCAAGGGACTCATCGACTCTTGGTAATGGATAAGAGTCCTTCACGGTGAGTTGGTTCAATCCACGATAGTCCACACAAAATCGTGGTTCACCACAAGGTTTCTGAACAATCACAACGGGGGCGGCCCAAGGACCCGTTGCAGGTTCAATGATGCCGTCGTTCAACATTTTACCTATTTGATCCTCAATCAACTGCTTTTTGGCTGGGGAGGTTCGATAAGGGGGAAGGTGGATTGACTTGGCATTCCCTGTATCAATGGAGTGTTCAATTAGTGATGTGCGACCCAGGTGGCCGTCAAAGAGGTCAGAAAAACTTTCAAGTAGCCCTGACAGCTGTTCCTTCTCAGCATTACGGAGACATGCTTCCTCAACCTTTCCTCGAAGTGCGGAAGATGGGACTTCCATAAACAGCAAGCTACCGTCCGACTCCTGCATTTCCCTGCCTTCCATCTCCTCTATTAATAAAGGATCGTTGCCTATGACAACAGATCTGGATGGGACGTGAATGGTGATGGAGGCACGCAACATGAAGTCCATCCCCAAGACCAAGGTTGAGGGTAAGCGCGGGACAATGGCAAACCTGTGATAAAAACGCTGTCCCATGAAGCCAAAAGCTAACCATGTCAGCCCTAAGGGTTGACATGCCCCACCATCTGCCAGTTGGATTGGGGGAGCAGACCATGGTTTAATGTTAACCTTCAGTTTGGCTTGGTTCTGAACAATGTCCGCTTGCACAGCAGAAAGTGATGCGCCAGTGTCAAGTGTAGCATCTAACACCTGGCCATGTAGGTTAATCTTAACTTTAAATGGAGTGTTCCAAAAAGAAGATGATGTGGGATCTTCCACGTGACAAAGGACGGGTTGTTCTGAAGCAGCATCAGTCGGTTGAGGCGAAATTATCTTCTGGAGGAAGGATTGCCTCTGTGAATCATCCTCCCCCCCTTGGAGTTTCCCTTGTGCTTGACAAATGGATTCCCTTCCCCTGCATTGCTACTTTCGGGGCTGTTTGTATCTCTTGCTTCAAGAGGAGGTTCCGAATGTGCATTAGGGGACTCACTTTGTTGTGAGCGCATTCCAGAAAGTGAGTTACAGTCTGGACATGTACGAGAAGTGAAGCCAGGGCGTGAGCACTTGTAACAGTAGGTTTCTTTGCCAAATTTAGCTTTACTCTGCGTTGATGGCAGTGAACATTTACTTGGCCCCAGGACCACATGGAGCTCATGAGCCCTCAGAAGAAGATCCATGCCTGAAGAAACAGAAGTTCCATAGAGAGCAACTCTGTACTTTTCAAGAGAATGTTTACAAATAAGGTCGATTTGTTCTTGTTCTGGCGGAGGAGTTTTCAGTTTTCTGAATTCACTTAGCATGTGAGCCACAAAGGTAGGAAGGGGCTCCTCGGGACGTTGTACACGGTCCAATATACCTCTCATTATTTGTTCCTGGCTATCTGAAGGAAGAAAGACTTTCCTGAAGAAATCACAGAACTGGGCCCATGTAACGACATGTGTGTCAAGGACAGAGAACCATTTCTTTGGCTCTTTTGCCAAAAACCGTGGCAGCTCAAGAAGAATTTGAGCATCGGTTAAATCAAGGGAAGTTCTGTAAACATTGACCGATTGTAGCCAATCCTCAGGGCTAACGAGTCCGTCTCCCGCAAACACAGGTGGTTCAAGTCTTGACTGGTACAGTACAGATGCAAGGATTCTGCTAGTATTACTCACATCAGAATAATTGGGCTGTGGTGGGAAGGTCATGTTTCTATGGGAAACATCAGTAGTGGTCATACCTTGTAATGGCACTTGCCCTGGAGGAACATGGTTGTATGGCGTAGAGCTGGCCATAGGAGGTAGCTGTACATGTGGCTCCGCAGGTGTGTCGACATCAGGAGGACCAAACCGTCTTAATATACTTTGCTGCAACTGGAGAGAATCGTTAAGGCACTGTTGCAACACAGATACTTCAGCTTGTAGGAGTTCCACTTGAGTCTCCAGGCTCACTCGCCGTGGTAACTTGTGTCTCTGTCTGGGAGCAGAATCCGGTAATGAGTAGGTCAAGTCAGTCTTAAGATCTGGATGAGTAGCCATCACAGTAAAAGTGAATTTGCATAACCAGCAGTATAACAATTGTAAATATTCTAAATGAAACCCAGAAAAATATAAACTTCTATCAAAATGCACACACCATCAATAAAATCAACAAAAAAATTCAACAATCTCTCATCAATAATCCTTTTGGTAATAGTAGTAAAACCTTTTCGTGTCTTTTACATGAGCTTAGTATTTTTCCTCAATAGAACCAGAGCAAGAGAATTTTTCTTTAAATTGAACAAAATGTTAAGTCATTTCACCACGCAAATATGCCCACAATTAGAAATTACTCTTCAAGTCAGCATAAGTAAATTCAGTTCACGAAGAAGAAAAAGAAAACTCTTCCAGCAGATGTATTGTCTCCTCAAAGTATTCAAAACACAGTTCCAATGCACAAAACCACGAACCACGAATAGTCTTTGAAAAAAACAAAATCTTTGATATTCACTTGTGCAGTCAAGTTCAACGCACACAAAAAAAAATTCGTGCTGAAATAGCCCAGGAAAGTTATAAACAAAATGTCAGTCTGCACCCATCATCTTGTAATTCGTTATCAAAACGTCCGATGAAGCACAAAATCTCCAAAGTAATCCGCTGTTGTTGTTTTTTCACATCAAAGAAAAATTGCGCAATCCACTCACGCAGAAATACAGGCGTTTGTCGCACACATGGCACCCATGCGTTAGCAAGCTAATCTCACCAGCTCCAACTCCCACAGTTTTAGGGTTTTATCGCCGCAGATTCCACGTAGATGACGGATCCAGCTTCAGTTGTTCGGGCGCCAATTGTAACGCTCTGACCCGGATAACTCTTTAAATCCATGAAATGAAAGAGATGGCACAATAAGTCGGATATTAATAATGGTTGGTACTCGACAACGCGCTCCTCTCACTGAAGGCAGAGATTAACTCTTTCTTGGCGTTACAAACAAAAGTAAAGACAAAATAATAACAAGAAGGCAGAGCGGAATTATCATCCGTGGTGGTTCTCATTGTCCAGTCACGTAGTCCTTCTACGTCATCACCATATAGTGCACGTTATAAGTGAAGTGATCAGTCTCTTAAAGGGCACACTGCACAATAATGTGATGCATGCAAATACATAGTTTTGGCCGTTACACACTCTTTCGGACATTTTAAGCACGAAAATCAATCTTGTGTAAACTAGTGTCATGTGACCTTTAAAACTGTTGAGAGTGATAACAGAAGCATTGTTATTAGATAGCCTTAAAGAATATGATTATTAGGTGTTTCTCGACATCATTAACGTTTGGTGATTGTTGTAACACATTTTCAACATCTCTTAAACGTTGATATAACATTCCCACATTTATCTTTTTTTTTCATTTCATTTTACTTTTAATTCAAACAAAATTAGGGGGGAAATAATAAAAATATGTAAAACCTAGGCTAATAATTCTAAAAACATAGCAGACTGTGTGGATTTGTGTTAGTCACATTTCACTTGCGGAAAATGTAGGTCTGTACTGTCCTATTATGATCTTTGTGGGTCTAATAGAGGTACACTGGACAGTGTCCCCTGTGGATGTAAATGCTTTATATTTTTACAACTACTGTAACCTCAGAAGAGTAATGGTTATGTATAACAATGATTTCACCCCTGTAGCTCATTTCTAATTGGTTAAACTGAACTCACCCCGTGTTTAACCACTCCTCGGTCTCTCCGACACAAAGTAAATAAATCGAAATCATTTAAGTACATATTAAGACCTTTTGGTATAACTTTCCGAATTTGTGTACCTTTAAAGACATTTTAACCATTGTTTTAACTCCAGCTTAATCTTTCTGAAATATAGAACTTTATTATCTGTTTTTTTTCTTTGAGTCAGTTATACATGTCCACTTAATGTAATGTACAGTGTTGAGCAGTAGCCCATCTTTTCTCTTAACTTTTTGAGTCAGCTTTAAAAAGCAAGAGCCCAAGAAGTGGAGAAATTAAAATAAACTGGAATGGAGAACAAACAAGAGAGATAAGGAAAGGAATGATACTCTCAAGGTTATGCCCAGTGGAATTTCCATCTTCCTCTTTTGAATCCCCTTCATCATAAGAATTACTTAATGTTTTGCTGAAACCAGTTACTTTTCCTGTAAAGGGATACCTTGCAAAGAATGAGACTCAAGTAGTTCTTCTGTCTGAGCTATAAATAGATAAATCAACGGAAACACTATTATTGTAGTTATACACAAAACTGGTGCATAATAGATCCTGACATAGCCATAAAAGATAATGAAAGAACTTCAAAGTGTTTCTCTCACACTGCAGTGTTTGTAAGAAATATTTGTGTGTGTGAAGCAGTAATTTGATAAATATCTATATTAGATCTTTTTTTATTCCTGGTGGCTGGAGGAAGTATAGCAGTTTAGCTGTGATCTGTGCAGCTGATTTCAGCTCATTACTGCCACTCAGCGAAATGCTAGGCAGGCAGCAAATCTGACTCTGAATCAGTATCTAAGCATCTGTTCATACATCTCTGATGGGGCCCCTGCGAGGGACGTACGTCATTGATACAGGAAGAAGATGTGGTTTGCCACGAAGAGCGTAACGGAGAGAAGGAAATAGTTATAGAGAGTGTACTGTGAGAACCGTCTCCATAGACGCAGGGTTTCTGATGAAGAAGACAGGTAGACGTAACCTCACCACCTCTTTTCCAAATGGAATACCTTCCTCACCGGTGAGAGGATGAGCATTATGCTCCTTCGGTGGAAATTTGGTTCTTATCTTACGTTTGGGGTCAAGATTTTGAAGAAACTTTCCTTCCTTCTGCTCTAGAATACGTAACTGATGCCCACTGGAAACCTCCGATATTTGCATTATTGTCTTTTTCAGTTTCTTTTGGTGACTAACACAAAGAAAATACATTTTAAGTCATACCAGCACCTGTTATTAAAAACGGCCCTGGGGAAATCACATTACTGGAGAAATCAATCAGATTTACTTGAAAACAACAACAATAAATGTGTAGCCAGCAAGATATACTGAATATGGTTATATGATTAATGTTTTACTTGACTTGATTTTTTAAAAAAATCATTGTGTAAAAAAAAAAAATTAAAAAGAGATTGTAAAACACGCTTCTTACCTTCCCCCAATCCATTAATTATATATATTAAAATTTTTTAGTAGCATTTATTTTCTTTCTGATGAATAATAAATGATTTGTTTGGACATGATTGACATTATTTCTGGTTCCACCATTATTGTAATATAAATTATATATTTAATTATTTTATTTTATTTATTTATTTATTTTATTTTATTTTTATTTTTTTTGAGATTACAAAAAATCCTCATAAAGTATATGAACATCGTAATAATTGATAATATTATTGCTAATATTGAAAATATTGATAAATCAATAACATCCATTTACATAAGATATTTACACTACTGTTCAAAAGTTTTGGGTCAGTAAGATATTTTATACTCACCAAGGCTTCATTTATTTGATCAAGAATACAGTAAAAATGAAATAATATGAAATATTATTACCATTTAAAATAACAGTTTTCTATTTTAATATATTTTAAAATGTAATTTATTCCAGTGATGGCAAAGCTGAATTTTCAGCATAATTACTCCAGTCTACAGCATCACATGATCCTTCAGAAATCATTGTAATATGCTGATTTGGTGCTCAAGAAAGATTTCTTATTAATATCAATGTTGGAAACTGTTGTACAGCTAAATACTTTTGTTGAAACCAAGATACATTTTTTCAGGATTAAATAAAAGTTTTGAATAGAAATCTCTGAATTGAAAAGAACATCTATCTTTACTTTCACATTTCATCTGTGTAATTTTGAATGGTGTAGGCTAGATATCATATACCAGCATTTGAACAGAAAATGTCCTAAATATAACAATGGTTTATTCCTGCATCCACAGCACCGAAGGAAAAGGCGTGTTACCCTCTGCCCACAGTGAAGAAACTCCTGGAGCAGAAGAGAAAGAGAGAGACCTCCTCAGCACCTCCCTCCTGCTCTGCAGCATCTTACACTGCTGGTGGCACCGCATCTGTCCCAGTGAGTCAAACTATTATATTTCTAAGTATGAAGGTCTTGAGGTTGATATAAACAACTTTGATCACCTTCCTATTTGTTTCAACAGGTGTTGGCATCAGGACAATCTCCCACTGCCGGTGAGTCTTACCATCTCTGCTAAATGAGGTTTTTGCTTATAAAATGAGACTCCAGTGATATTTAGATTATCTTTTACATCTAAAAATTATACCTTTTCTTTGCAGGAGCCAGTGCAAGCTACACAGACATGGGAGCAGTCAGATATGACCGATGGGAAGTTACCAGCATTCATCAGGCACATTCCTCCCTACAGCAGTGCAGCCCATTCTCGTTCATGTCTACTTCCTCCGCCGCACAAAACTTTACCCAGACTGGAGCGACGCTTGCCACTGGCTACAGCCCTCAGCAGATGCAAGACTGCCAGGATGCCCAGACAACACAGCAATATGTAAGAGCTCTATAAGTATCTCAGGCAGATTGATTATTAAAGGCTTACAAAATCAAAGGTTTGTCCATATTATGAATGAAAAATGAAGCTATTCTCTGTTCTAATAGTCTATAACAGAGTGCCCTGTAACTGCAGCCGGGACTGATATGACTGGGACTGTCCCCATTCAGAGCTCTGGCTTGTGTTGGCCATCTGAATCCAGAGCAGAGGATCACACAAGCCCATACCTTCTCCAAGAGTTCAGGCCCCAGATGGATATGGTGAAGCTGCAGGAGGCCAGAGTCTTCCTACAGAACATGGATTACAGCAGAACCACCTGGCAGGATGATGACGGGGACACGTAAGTCAGAAGATATTTTGAATATTGTTTAGGGTGGAGAGTTACTACTTTGGATGCTGTAACCAGGTGTCATTTGGAAGAATGTTCTGTAGTTGTAGCTTCAAGCAGCCTAGGACTTGTTCAAAATGTTCAAATGTTTGGGATCAATAAGATTTTTTAAAAATGTTTTGAAAAAAAATCTATTATGCTAGCCAAGGCCCCAAAACTACAGTAAAAACAGTAATTTTGGGAAATAATATTACAATTTAAAATAAATGTTTTAAAACATTTAAAAAGTGAATTTTCAGCAGCCATTACTCCAGTCTTCAGTGTCACATTATTGTTCAGAAATCATTTAATATGGTGATGTAGTGCTCAAGAAACATATCTTTTTATTATCAATGATTTTTTTTTCAGAATAATGAATATAAAGTTCAGAAGAGCAGCATTTATTTGAAATAAAAAGCATATGTATCATTGTAAAAGTCTGTCATTTTTGAACAAATGAAAATTGTTTAAATGATTTATTTATCAAGAAAATGGGTCAATAAGTTTATTAGTAAAATTAATTAGTTTAGCATAATGTTTTAGTTTATTATTCTTCTATGCTTTTTTTTTTTTTTAATTTTCAATGGTTGTACGACGTGGTGTGACTGTCCAAATACGGAATAGTATTTCTGAATTAATTATTTCTTAAAGTTCCATAATTGTTTTTTTCTTTTTTTTTAAATAATTAATTTGTGTACACTCAAATGTATTCAAATTATTTAAAAAAATGTTACTTTTTACTTCTTGGTTACACCACTTAAAAACTTAAGAATCATTCAATTTAAACTTTTTACTGAAAATGATAAAGTCACTTTTTTTTTCAGCGTGACAGTCATATATGTAATTGACCCAAATAACATTTGCAGTCTTATTTAGACACATTTGCGTTAAAATAGCTATACTTCTTACTGTATTTATGAAAATCCTTCAGTTCATCAGCAGATTACCACATGATTAGGTGTTTTACCTGAGGGGTCCTTCAAGGTCTTGTGTGTTTCTTAACTAATGAAACCACAGTGTAGGCGTAAATCCTATGGAAAATTGACTGAAGTTGTGAAGTTGTCAGACAGCTCTACACGGTAAATGAAAACTGAAACTATTCTATTCTTATTCTCTGTTAGCATACTACATATCTACACCGCGAAAGGCCTGAGGGAATATGCTTTTGCTGCTGCGGAGAAACTTCGTGAACTGGGGAAGTTGGACTCTAAAGAACACAAGGGCAAGGTGAATATCACAAAATACTGTTAAATCTAATTTAAGATGTACCAGGGATTTTTTTATTAACGCACTCACTGATTTTTCTGCTCTCATGTATCCCAGACTGCTTTGCTGGTGGCTGTAACTGCCAATCAACCAGATATAGTCCAGGATCTACTCTCTCTCTGTGCGGACATCAGCATCTGTGATGTCAACGGTCAAACTGCACTTCATCTGGCTGCCACCTATGGTTTCCCTCGTGTCATGCAGGTGAGGGACCATCCATTTGCAAACCATTCGAAAATAAAAAAAAGAATGCTTCTAAACTACTATGATTTAATAGGTCATTCTCTACTCTGGATTGCGAGTGGACCTGGAGGCTCGTAATTTTGAAGGTATAAACCTTTTACATAGTGCTCCATAAGCATCACAGTTACAATGACATCTGAGGAGACAGTAATATACAGCCGCTCTTGCTTCTGCCTGGTATCTTTAGGTCTGACTCCTCTGCACTGTGCGGTGATCTCTCACTGTGCCACGATGAAGGCTATAAATGCCTCCTCCTCATCCTCAACTTGGTTAGCTGACAGCAGTCTACAGACTGAAGCAGAAGATAAACTGTTGTGTTTGAGGCTTCTTATAAATGCTGGAGCTTCAGTTCTCAGCCAGGTACTCTGTTTTATGGCTTGTTTCAGTACAGTTTAATCCCAATGATAATAAGGTAATGTGTTAATTATTGCTAAAGGACCCCTTGGTGTATAGACAGATGGTGCAGGGACACTCATTAAATAATATTCTAAAACTGAGTGCTGCATTAAGCCTGGCCCATAATAACATCAGTAAAGTGCCATATTAAAGCCAATAAAATAATCATTATTGATGTATAGAGATGTAAAGTTTAGGTTTTGCAATGATTTTGTCTCTAATGCTCATCAAGGCTGCATTATTTGATCAAACATACAGTAAAAACAGTAATATTGTGAAATTTTATTACAATTTAAAACTATAAAATGCAAATTATTAATATGATAGCAAAGTTGAATTTTCAGCAGCCATTACTCCAGTCTTCAGTTTCACACAAGCTTTCAGAAATCATTCTAATATGATTTGGCACTCAAGAAACATGTATTATTATTATCAATGTTGAAAGCAATTGTGCTACCTTAATATTTTTGTGGAAACAGCGATACAATTTTTTCAGGATTATTTAAAGAAAAGAAAGTTCAAAAGAACAGTATTTATTTGAAATAGAAGTCTTTTGTAAGGTTATAAATATTATTGTCAATTTATTGACAAATATAATTTATTTACATTTTGATGCATCATTGCCGAGAATAAGTATACATTTATTTAATATCTTACCGTCCAAGTTAGTAACACGCATACTGACATTTCCAAATTACGGTATCGATTTCCGTCATATAGGGAAAGAAAGATAAATTTTCCAAATGTTCCTTTCTGACAGACAGACAAACAATTAATTTTGTCATTGTTCCATATAGAGCGGTTTCGTTTTGAGACTGCCGCAAAAGAAGGAAACCAAATTCATGCCACACTTGCTTTGATGTTGCTTCAGTTTCACTTTGTTAACTAGTATACCTTTGTCTTTTTCAGGAAATCAAAAGCAACAAGACAGTTCTTCACCTGGCAGTGAAGGAGGGGAATATCCATCTTGTGCGCTTCCTCCTCAGCCTCCAACTCTCCAATATGCAAGCGTTCATCAACATGAAAGTGAGACACATGATGACGATATTGTATTGACTTTCATATACATATAAAATCATACTCAAGTAATATCACACTTGCCTCGTGCCGCAGCTGTGGTAAAATTTTGACCAACAGCACTGTTGTGGGTGTGAACAAGAAGTTATTGTTGAATGACTTACATTTTAAATACAATAGTACAGTTTCAAATGAAGCCAAAGCTAATTTAACTGCTGCTAGTCTCCATTCCAGCAACACGTGGTAACGAAATTTTGTTACTCAGTGAATCACTATTTATAAACAAATCTATTGACTGAATAAATCAGTGGTTGACACACTTGTAAAGACAGTCACCAGTTTACGTTCCTGAATGAATCTGAGTTTTTAACGAATCGGTTGTGTGAACTCAGTGATTCACTCATAAATCTATTTCATTCTGAACTGGTGTTTTTGAACCAGTTGGTTGAGCAAATGATTCAGTGAATGATTCACTTGCAAAGACAGCCACTTGTTTTATTCCAGAATGAATCAGAGATTTGTAATGAATTGGTTGAGTGAACAACCTAATGATTCACTCATAAATACAGTTATCTGTTACGTTCCAGAATGTATCAGTGAAAACTTCCGTGACTCGCTCATAAAGACAAACCCTTACTTCGATCCTGAATGAATCAGAGGTTGTTTTTTTCACAAATCGGTTGAGTGAACAACCCAATGAATTACTCATAAATACAGTAATTTCTTTGTTCCTCAATGAATTCGTGTTTTGGAATTCAGTTGAGTGAACGATTAACTGCCTCACTCATAAAGACAGCCACTTGTTTCATTCCTAAAAAAAGAATCATTGTGTTTCAACAAATCTATTTAAAGGGATAGTTCACCCAAAAATGAAAATTCAGTCATTAATTACTCACGCTCATGTCGTTCCAAACCCGTAAAACCTTCGTTCATCTTTGGAACACAAATTAAGACATTTTTGATGTAATCCAAAAGCTTTCTGACCCTGCATAGACAGCAACACAACTGACACATTCAAGGCCTAGTAAAGACATCGTTAAAATAGTCCATGTGACATCAGTGGTTCAACCTTAATTTTATGAAGCTATGAATACTTTTTGTGTGCAAAGAAAACAAAAATAACAACTTATAACAGAATACCAGCTCCTGCGTCTGCTCTCATGAATGCGATGAATAAAGTCATTATTTTTGTTTTCTTTGCACACAAAAAGTATTCTTGTAGCTTCACAACATTTTGGTTGAACCAATATGTCACATGGACTATTTTATTGATGTCCTTACTACCTTTCTGGGGCTTGAAAGTATCAATTGCATTGCTGTCTGTGGGGGGTCAGAAAGCTCTTGGATTTCATCAATAATATCTTAATTTGTGTTCCAAAGATGAAAGAAGGTCTTACAGGTTTGGAACAACATAGTAATTAATGGCAGTTTTGGGCGAACTATACCTTTAATGAATTATTTACAAAGTCATTCATTAAGATAGGCACAGCTAATATACAAAACTCTAGCACATATTAATTAAAAACAGACAACAGTGTGGGCATGATTATCTATAAATGTCTGTCTCCTCTCAGGCTCATGGACACACTGCCCTGCACATGGCCGCAGGGCTGCATGGAAGCCCCTTTCAGGAGGAACTGATCCGGCTGCTGCTGAGTCGTGGTGCTGATCCCAGCATCCGCAACCTGGAGAACGACCAGCCCGCTCATTTACTGCAGAGCGGAGACAAAGGAGAGAGAGTGAGAGGCTTTACTTTATTACCAACCAGTCTGCCTGTTGTGGGAAGTGCCATGCAAAAACATTCTCTTGTACAGTTTCTACCATTTTTCTAACAGATTACACAGTAGCTGACTCACCATTTTCCCTCTCTCCCTCAGCTCAAGCTCACCTTGAAGAAGAAAAGTGCCTCCTCTAGGCGGCGTTTTACATCCTTACAGGACCAAGAGTGACCAGGACTGATTTTTAGTCCCAGCGTATCCCACCTTCTCCAATAGAGATGCAGTCATCTGGATCAAATAACAGTATGCACATGAAACATTAATCTTGATCATTTTGCTAACCGTTCACCATCAAGATGTGAATAAAAAACAATTTAAAAAGAGTTAAGATCAGAAACAGCTTTAAAAATAACCCTAAAAATGTCATCTCTGGAGAAGAATGGGTTTATCTTCAGTATCCTTTTATGAGGATTTTCACATATTGCATCATTTTTAGTATGACAGTATATTTTTTGAAGGATCTTTCATTGATTCTGTACCGTAAAGCTGCTTCCCAGTTTATTTAAAGATGAACGCAAATTTTAGTGTGTTTTTGAACAGTGATTTCAATGAAATCGTCATGAGGACTGTCAGTACCAGTCGAGTTTCCACCTTCAATTATAAACCATATTGGTTTGCTTTTTTAACTCACTGTATCAGTGGGATATTCTTTATTTGTTTTGAGATGTATTTATATAGCTTTTGGTTGGTATATGTTGCATATTATTCTCTGCGCTCATGTTCATGTTACTTTCACTCAGGGTGAAGATCAGTTATTTATTTCATTGTTTGATATGAATGACATCAGTTCTCTATGTAATGCACTTTTCTCAGCAGCACACTTGATATCATAGTTGTCCTTACAGGAGATGTGTCATCCAACCATGTATGTGAATGTGTTATTTTGGTGAGTCATATATGAGGGGGTGAAATGTCAGGGGGTTCTGAGGTAAGAAGGTAGTTTTTTCATCAAGACCTACCAGAATCAAGATGTCAAAATCATTAATATGATTTAACAAAGTTATTTCGGTGGAATAGTATGAAAGGAAAGGTTTTTCTGTGTGGGGATAGTGTCCATCTTGTATCAAGATTTCAAATGTTGTTGTTGTTGTTGTTGTTGTTGTTGAGTCAGTGATATGCATGATTCACCATGTTGAAGTACCCAGAGTCCCTCTGGAAATTCAAATGAGGGAAAACACACGCTAATGTCACTTTCTTGTAAAACAAAGAGGTCTGTGGATTTATGAGAATTAGTTTGAAAGCAAAGTGCAAACTGCCTTCTAAGGAATTCATTTATGAAACTTTGCTCTTGTTTTAGTAAATATCACAAACACTCAATGAATGAAACCATCTGACAAAACCAAATTATGTGAGTATATAAAGTAGCATTAAAATTTGCTTGATTGTATGTACAATGTTTTTTATATATACATATTGTTTATGAAGTGTCATCTTTAATTAGCAAAATTTACAATCATTCAGGTATTTCTGCAAATCATTAATGTTTTATTAATGTGTTTGTGTGTTTTGCATTATATGTCAACTGACCAAGCCAAATTAAATAAAGCTAAATAAGTAAAGACCAAGAACAAACCTCTGTAACTCAGGATCTTTTATTGAGCCAAATGTCTTTGGTACATGGCTAACATTTGGATGATTAATAAAAACACCTTTTCTTATAGTAACCGTGTTCAGCTCTTCATTATGACTGCAGTGGATGTTTAGTCATACTCAATTACTTCATTTCAAGGCAAAAAAAAACCCTTCTTCAGTATAATGAAAGAAATGACTTGTAATGAATTCATAAGCATTCCTCCATGCTGATCAAACAGATGTGCAGTGGCTCATTATTCTCTCATTTATATGGATGCTTTCTTAATAATACATGAGGCAGCAATACATTCAGTTGCAATTAAGTCATTTGCTTTTTAGTAACACCTGGTTGGGGACTAAAGTATTACTTTCTAAAGTGCTTTGTTTACTGGAATACAGTATTCAAATATTCATGCTGTTATAATGGACATAAGATCATGTGGAACTCCAAGAAAGGGTTGCACCAGCCACTCATGAGGTTGGACTAAAATTGAGATGTAAAGTTGGCTTAGTAACTACTAGTTAGTTTGTAACTTGTATTTGACTGCACCATTAGTTCTTAAGGGAAGACTTTCATATAGTTTCTAAGCCTTCTGTAAACAGAAAATCCATGCATTTCAGTTTATCTTGTTATGGTTGACGTCAAAACTGTTAATGGTAATCAGTTAAATTTCAAGTGAAATATGATACACAAAATAATTGTGAAACATTCAATAGTATTTCAAATACGCTAAAATTCCAAAGTAATAAATAAAGACTAAAATAACTAGAAAACTGTTGAAACCTGGCATGCACAAGTTACAGGGTGACACACAGGATTGCATATAGTTCCATGCTGGAGAGCTATTTATATTTATTCAAACAATTTTCTCTTCAATAAAATGTAAATAAGTGAAAATATCATAACCATATCTGTCTAAAAGATTGAAATCTATTTGATGAAACACGAGCTCTTCAATGTAATTCACTCAGTCTGCTAGTTTTCTAATCCTTATTCCTGGTCGCTTCTGGAAACATTTCCATAAATGCCCTTTTAGGTCTAAGCCTCATATAATAACAACATTAACAACAAATTATTCAGGCATGAATAAAATAACTTGAGTCAGGTGAGGTGCATCACGAATACGAACACAAAAGGGACATAATGTAGCACGTGTGCTACCAAGAGACCTAAAAATACAGCAACAGATCAGCATTTAGGCTGAGGTTACAAAAAGAGGTCAAGCAGGTTCAACTCTCCTCCACATTCCTGTAAGTAACTTAGTGCATCTGAGCATTTCCTCTCGCTGAAATGGGCCGCCCTGTCGCACCATATGCTTTACACTGTCTGAGGTGGACCTAAAAGAAAAAAGGTCAAATTTATTAAGTGTACTGTATTTTGGCTGTATTTTTAGTATAATTAATGTTTGTGGTAGTGTACCTTCTGTCTTTGGTGGCTGAGGGCCTTCCACTGGGCTAGATCTGTAGGGAAAAAACAAAAACACACAATTATCCCACTCGCTGGTCCGTCTAAGCCAGAGATGTCAAACTCAGCTTGTGGAGGGCCACAGTTCTGCCAAGTTTAGCTCCAACTTGCTCCAACACCCGTGTGTTGGAGTTAATCATGTAACACTCCTACCTTTAGTTTTCATGTAATTCTGAAGACCTTGATTTGCTGGTTCAGGTGTGTTTAATTGACCCTTCGCAGGGAATTTGATTGACAGGCGATCTGACCAATCATAACGCAGAATCTGCCATTTTTGTCTGACAAACAAACCAGACAGGATAGTACAGATTAACGTCGGACTTGAACTTAAAAAATGGTGTGTATTGACGTCTTTCAGCAATTGAAACAAGATACCTTCTGATGTTCATTTATGTTTATTTCATGTTTAGTAAAGAGGAAGAGATGATCAGTTCACATGCCACTTGAACACTACAGCGCTTCAGCAATCTGTCACAACGCATTAAAGAGCCACAAAATTGTTATTTATTGTTTGAATTTCTTTAAAAAAACAAGAAAAAATCTTCTCTTTCTTGTCTGTCAGTGCGTTGTCAGTGTTCTCTTTACTCCGCAAACTGCGTGAGAACATGATGTGTGGTGTGAGAGCACCATGGCTTGTCGGACAAAGCAACAGTAACAAAGGGGGGGCAAGTTGGAGTTGGTCAATTAGAACTGGAGGTAAACTCTACAGAGATGTGGCCCTACAGGAACTGAGTTTGAAACCCTGGTCTACGCACTGAAATATTCAGCAAGCATGTGCATCTGCATTAGTCAAATGTAAGTAGTGTTGCTCGAATTTATGCAAGGGCCTGAGGTCAATATTATCAAAGGACTCAGATCATCTCAGGATGACATGCTGAGCATTTTATCAAGCTACTTCTACATTAATCTGGATATATTCGAAAACAGCATTTCCATTTAAAAACGTTCTCTATCCACACTACAGCTTTCAAGTGTTTTCCAAAATGTTTCATCCACACTGAAACATAGGAAAACACTAAACTATCTTCCTGCGCATGAATAACATGTAATTAAAGCTCACTAAGATGATACTGAGAGACCAGACTTAATGAACTTCTTAAAGTTATTCTTAATAAAGTTCTCTTGCTCTTCTTTTGGAATGATTATATTGTTAGCAAAATATCTCATTGGTGTGTCCAGGTCGCACTTAATCATCATATCTATTGGTGCAATATGCATCACATGACTAAACATGCGTCGTCGTTTTAAAATAACTTCACTTTTACAGTCCAACAACATTTTTAAATGTATCCACTTGATAGAGCGTCTTTAAAAAGCTACATTTTCACAGGGTAATAACACCATCTTGGTGTGAACGGAAAGGAACGTTTTCAAATGTAGCTGGATTAGTGTAGAGGCAGTCTCAGTCTTGATACACACTGCATACCCACTTTAGTTCTTGATTTAGGAAGTGTGAGAACAACAAACTTTCTGTTCTCGTTTTAAACATTGAACCAACTGCAGCTTTTATGAACACCGTAGGTGTCTTTGATAGATCTGGTCATGCAAGTAAAACATGCTGTTATTTGAATGGATAGATAGTGTTGTTGAGCTGAAAAAAAGAAGCTGGTCAGTTCAGAAACCAATAACTTCAGAAACCAGGGGCTGCATTCAAAGAGTCAAGGAGCTTTCCAGTGAACAGAAATGGTGCCATCGACTCGATGTACATCTTTTTTCTTTCAGAACGTTTCCTCATCCTTTATTCGGACTCATTCCACATGCACAGTCAAGGCTGCACATTTGTGTGAAAAACTCTTACTTGGATTTCGAGCATTTGAACTTTTTACCTGTCAGGGTAAAGAAACATTTAGAGATGGTAAAATATATAATTGAGAGGCACTTAGATTGGGGTCAACTACAGTTTAGCCAGTTTCAGTCTCATTTAAATTGACTACATTTTTCGCTTTGCAGAAGTACTTAATCAAATGGTTTGGTGGATTGAGAGAACTGAATGTATTCACTGCACTGACTGAAGTTAAACTGGACGGACTGCAATGCCAGGTAAATGTCATTCTTGATGACGACAACATTTTCTAACATCACAGCCATTACTTACTCAGAGCAATAAGAATGCCGGTTACAAACATAACCACAGCAAGGATGACACCCGTGGTCCGCAACGTCTCATAATCTGAGCTCAGAAATCAAGAGTGTTGAAATACCCTTTTTTTATTGGATGTATATTTAAAAATATATACATTTCCATGCAATATTTGCCTGCTTACCGTAATGAAAGGCACTCTGGTCCATATATATGTATGACTCTGTAAATAAAAAAAAATAATTAACAACTATGAAACAAAAGGAACCCCTAGGATATAATAAACTTAGTGTGGATCCTAGGAATGTGATTCACCGTGAAGACGTGGAGTGAAGTAAGGAAGACAATGCAGGGGACAGAGTTCAGCACCATGGACAGATGCTGGCTTATTACATTTATAAATATGGGAATATTATACTAGACAGAGTCTAATGAGCTCTCAAATAACGAGCTTATTAGCTGAAATGCATTCAGACTGCAATCGTTTGCAGTACTAATCACATTAATAGTGATCTCAATTAGCTGTTGAGCATGTACGAGGCAGAAGGGCATCTTGCAAACCCAAGTGTTTTCACCTGAGAACGTCAGTAATTCGGGTTATTGATTAGCTGCATAACGAGGCTGCAGGCTCAGCGAAAAGCCGGTTGGATGCATAAGCGCTCTGAGAACTGCAGTCTACACAAGCAAATGGCAAGTGGACTTTCCTCTAGTAATAATCAATAAAGCTGTCCAAAATGCCAATATTAAGAGCTCTTAGTACCTATGTGATTTTTTTTTTTTTTTTTAGAAAATATCATGCAAGACACACAAGATTGTGATCGGACTTGCGTCCCGTAAGAATTGGCTCTAGCGCAATGATGCGGTTGTGTGTGAACTTCAGGGTTTTATAACGGCTTACTTAGCGATTTCTCCTCTCACTCTTAAAGTGATAGTTCACTCTAAAATATAATTTACTTACCCTCATGTCCTTACAAATCTTTATGTCTTTGTCATTCTTCTCAGGAATACAAAATGAGACTTTTGGCAGAATGGCAGTCACTCCCATTGTATAGAAAATAAACGAGGCTGTAGGTCTTGAGACTGTCATTCTTCCTAACATTTGATTTTGTGTTGAAACAATGTAATTTGAAATAGGTGAAT
This sequence comes from Tor tambroides, assembly GCA_021397915.2. Classification (NCBI taxonomy): domain Eukaryota; kingdom Metazoa; phylum Chordata; class Actinopteri; order Cypriniformes; family Cyprinidae; genus Tor; species Tor tambroides. Next base: position 623 of record JAFVLL020018371.1, on the reverse strand, counting down.
TATTTAAACCATCCGTCGAATAACGATGGCCTCAAGTATTGCCGATTCAAGTTTTAAATGTATTAGGCCTAGTATCTGCAGTATGCAAACAAATTTAGGAAATAGCCTAGGCTAAATGAGACTGGAATCGTTGAACATAGCCCATGGGACAGCTATATTAGTAATTCCTGTCAAATTACATAGAATTAGAATAACAGACGACTTCACTGAATATCCTTTTGTTATAAGCTACTCACGACGAACATCAAAAGTCTAATTTATCAAGTCTCAAGTCATTCAACAGTAGGCTACACATCTTAAAATGAGTTTGATAATTCATGGCACAACCATGCCGTTTCAAGTTTAAAAGCAAACAAATGCAAGAAATAGACAAACCTGTTGAAGCTGCCATTACTGCAGTGTTTTAACGAAACAGGGTTTCCTTAATCTTGCTAGGCTGTAATTCCCAATAGCATCTGTCTGCAGACTGCAAGAGAGGGGCGTAACTTGAAAGGGGCGTAACTTGTAGCAGGGGGCGTAACTTGAAGTTGTCCAAATCTCACAGAACCACGCGAGATGTCAAAACGAGATGTTGTTGGCAAGATGGCTGCTTGTATAGAGACAACGGTGAGAATAGTTTTTTT
>JAFVLL020018369.1:0-23361 GCA_021397915.2 Tor tambroides | reverse complement strand
AAGAGCGAAGAAACAAACTCAGTGAGTGGGTTTTCATTTTGGGGTGAACTGTTAATTTAATTAACCTGTTTATAGTTTATACAAAGAATCTGCTGAGAGGCTGGTAAAGTAATCCTACAGCAAAAAATGGAAACTGAGAAATACAATGAGAAATACAAATGTAGTTTTTATTTTGCTTTTCTGAATAATGAAGATCTTTGCTTGCCTTGCCAACATTTTTACTGACCACAAAGCCACAAATATGATGAACTGACTGTTAAATCATTTTAGGCGCATATTTTTAGGTGATTAAATATCGCATTTTCTTGACAAAAAGGCTATAATGTAACTTCATGACTTCAACACTTTCACTGAAAAATCATAGCAAAACATTACTGATTTGTTTATAATTTTCATCCCAAATCTGCACCAGCTGCATAACCTTGGTCTAAATTAGCACAATTGAAGATCAATGTTCAATATATCACCAAAAAAAAACACCAACACAGGGAATAAACAAGCATGTATATGATCAGCTAATATAAGATGCACTGACAGTTGACATCTCTGTAATTTGGCTTAAAATGCTCTTGCTGCATCATCAGGCCTTCCTGATATTATCGTAAGACATATTATTCAGTTTTGCATAATACATTTGAATTTTTCAGCATTGTTTTATGAAATATTAAAAAAATGAAAACATACCTTTAAAATAATAAAAATACATTTTACTAGAATACAAAATAAAGATTCTGATTACAAATTATTTTTGCAGTGCTTTGATTGCATTTTTTTTGTGTGTGTCCAGAGGAAAAAAAAAATCAGAGAGAGAAAAAAATATTTAAATCTTACAGAAAAAACTAAGTATTTAGGATGCCATTGAACAAATGAGAATAAGATCATGTGTATCTGTATCACACAGCAGGTGCTAGTTTAGATGTTGGGGGCTCAGTTTCAGTAGAACGTGACTTTACTGGAAAAAGCCAATAGAATCATTCCGCTGATGTTTGTACAGCCTCTGTTATCCTCATTAGTGTCCAATGACCTTCAAATGCATTTCCTATATCAATCATTCCGAGCCATACTGAGGGATTCGCCATGGAGACCAACCTCTACTCATGCAGCACTGAAGCACATAATTAACTGTGATCGGAGCCAGTGGCTTTAATAATCGGAGATGTGTTGAGCAACGCGATTCTGATTCATTAAAAATCTAAGGATGACTGTAATCACTCCATTTACTGGGAGCAGCATTTGATCTTAAGGGTTTATATGTAATGTATGTGATTAAAATGACATTAGTCAGTCTTTGGGCAGTAATTATTTTATTCATTTGAGAAAGAATCACATTGATGAATTATTAATCTAACACCAGCTGGACACATCCTCATTTCACTGCATTATCTGACAAAATACTATTGAGAAGTTGACATGCATGGCTGTTTGACATGCTATAATGCTAAAACTACTTAAAAACTGCATTTCGATAATTCTTTTAGACTTATTATTTAGTGTTTATGACCTCATACTAATTTTGAGAAAATTAAAAACAATTGAGAGATTCGAAGGAATATTTGTACTATTTGTGAGTTGCACTATAAAATGTGATTTAAAATAATGAAAGAATAAAAAAGGCAACCAGTTACAGTAGCTAAAGAGTACACTTTTCTTTATATTTTTCATATTTATATTCATTTTAGGTGTATTTATTATATTTTATATGTATTTTAACATAACTTGCAAATTGTTTAAAATATGGTGGAATTACTTAAAATTATACATTAAAAATATAGAACATATAGGCCTGTACGTTCCTTGAATACACACCATGAGATCTGAGGCACTTAAAAATGATTTTACAATTTGTTCATAGTACAATGACCTATTTCAATTTAATATCTTATGATAAAAGCTCAAACTTGTCTCATATTATAATGCACAACAAACACAAATGACAGAAAACACCAAGCCCAGTGCATGTCTCTAATTTAATTAAGAATTCACTGGGGACTCTGAAGCAGCCTCAGCTGTATCTCATCCCAATCACTCTGAACATGGAGCTAAATGACATAGATTGATTTTGAATGGACAGAGACAATTCAATTTAACTGAAGCAAAGCCAATAAAAGAGATGCAACGAAACCCTCGAATTTACAAGCATATGCATATAACAATATAAAGGCAGATGAATGACCTTGACGGTCCGTTCCTGGACAAGGCCTGCGAAATACTAATAAATTATTGGAGGATGAAGTGTTGCAGAGATTGAGCTAACGTCCGTAGCAGTTAATGTGAGGAACTGCGCCCTCTGCTGTTTTTGGAGGATAATACACCGTTCCTGATCATCTGTACAATGTTGTAATGGCTGAGTGTCTTATTAGCCAACAGTTTTCTAGATATATATGTGATGATATACCAATTGAAACAAACGTTGGTTATAAATTACGTTGTACGTGACTTAAAACTCACTAAGCTTAATTTACTGAGTTTATCGGCAAGAGATGTGGCGACATCTCGTGGTCGAATGACAACATAAAATCTCCTCAAATCGGTGCATTATGCCTATGCATTTAGCCTTTAAAATCATATCGAACAGAAAGAATGAAACTTTAAGGCGATAACAATCACATTTATTAACGTTGAAATGCCTAGATGTATATACGAATATACTTCAGTAATGCCACTCACCTCGAAAACAATTGGCGACGAATTGATGTTTCTTCCTGAGGGCCATTTGATGATCCTTGGAAAAAAATCCATTCTTCGTTATTAGACTTATTTAAACTCTCTCCACGAATGTGTGTTTCCTCAAGTAACTCAAAATACCAATTTCTACCGCGTTATCCCTAAAAAAAAATCGAGTAAAAAGAAACACACCGTCCATTAAAAACACGAAATTTGCATGTTGACAGTTGAAACGCTGTGATCGTGACGTGTAAGTTCACAAGCCAAAAGCCCGCCAAAGTCATGAGAGATCTACCAATCACCGCCTTCAAATGGATACTGGAACTGGCGCAAGCATTTTGTAATAACTATTACAAAAATAACGACAATGAAAAAAGTATAATACATAACAATTATAATAATATACTGTAGATATAGATAATTACTAAACTTTTAATAAATTAACTTCATGAACCTCCCAAAAAGAGGAGTATAAACAATATCTTATTACTGAGTTAATAATAACTGTACACTAACAATAAAAGATATTCTTTTAATTTGGGAGAAAAAAACAAACAAACAAAAACAAAACATTTTCTTTACAAAATGATGGTTAGGCTAATTATTTCTAACAAGGTATAAAAGTGTCAGCACATATAGTACAACCAAATTTAATTTTGTGTTTTATAGTTCACAGTTAAGATATGTGCATGGTTAATTTTGTAGTTACTATGATTTTACTTCAAAAACATAGTTATGGTTACTGTATAATAAAACCATGATTAATTTTGTACCATGGTTTTACTGCAAATGTTATGGTAAAACCATGGTTAATTCTGTGGTTACTAGGTTTTACTATAAAAAACATATAGTTAAACCATGGTTACTATAGTAAAACAATGGATAATTTTCATAAGGGATTGTACAACAGATTTATACGTTAAAATGATAGATAAGGATGGAAACGCAACTTAACTGGAGTCACAAAATTATAAATTGACATATTACGTAAATAGACCTAAGTCAGGGAAGCGGCATATTTAATTTTTGACAGATAAAAATGATTTGTGAGGGATAGAAGTACAATGCGTTCAATGGATTGTACTGCTTTTAACAACATATCAATTGTTCAGCTGGCGAAACATTTATGTAGACAAAAACTTTATAAAACAGTTTTGGAAAATTACATGTTATAGGACCTTGATACAGCGAGTGCCATTATAAAGGCAAGACTAAATCTTTCTATTGCCTCGTTTTCATCTGCATTAAATTCAGGCTGGCCAGATTAAGGTATTTTGTGATTAGTTCTATTTGCTGTATTTTTCTCACCTGTTTGATTAACAGTTGATTACAGTGTCCTTAAAGGGTCTGCATGCCAGAATCACAAACCAACAAAATCCCAAGTTAATTCAACCATAATGTTCATCAAAATACCATACCCCGTTAGAAAATAGCTATAGCTGTGCTTAGAATAGTAGTGGTGCACGCGGGTAGATTACCTTGAAATGGCAACAAACCAGCAACCAGGTCAGAAGATATATGACCCTAAGTGGTCCAGCAGGTTTTTGGAATACGGTGGTGGGCCACTGAGCTAATGATCACCTTGCACTAGCTAATGAACAGCTTAGTTCAGCTCTATTTCAAAACAATAACTGCTGTAACTAGGATTTTTTTTTGTAGACAACTTTCTAATTTGCCTTTCTCATATAATATGCCTTTTATGCACAATTTCCCCCTCCCATATCAAAAAAACAAATGAGTAAAAATAAAAAAGGAAAGGAAAGGACGTGACGTATGGCCAAGTATGGTGACCCATTCTCGGAATTTGTGCTCTGCATTTAACCCATCCAAGTGCACACACACAGCAGTGAGAAGTGAACACACACACACAAACACACTGTGAACACACACCCGGAGCAGTGGGCAGCCAATGCTGCGGCGCCCGGGGAGCAGTTGGGGGTTCAGTGCCTTGCTCAAGGGTCTCACCTCAGTCATGGTATTGAGGGTGGAGAGAGCGCTGGACATTCACTCCCCCCACCTACAATCCCTGCCGGACCTGAGACTCGAACCCGCGACCTTCAGGTTACAAGTCCGACCAAGTAGCTATTATGAGATCAAATTAATTCAATACCCTATATCTATCAATTGTACCATTGTTTTTATTTTATCTAGTTTATTTATCTAATATTTATCTAATGATCTCATTTCCATTTATTTATTTTTTTGATTGAGCCTTATTTTCTTCTTTAAAAGTTTCTCTGTTTTCTGCTGTCTGTGAACTTTCTGATGTGGTTTAAACCCATTGTAACATCTGGCAATAGTTATGTAACACTAACTGGTGCAACATGTTGTAATATAATACTTCCATGGATGAAATTCCCAAGTTGCTGATGTGTAATATTTCTCTCCCCTACACAGGCACTGGCAAATCCAAATTCTTGTTTCCATTTTTTTTCAGTTGTGTAACCTATTTTCATTGCTTTTCCAAATTGTTATCATTTGATGCCTGGCCAGAACAACTGAGAATACACTGATTGCATGGATAGTCCCTCTGCTGTGACCCAGAGGTTATGTGCTTTGCTCAAGGGCACAATGGTGATAAAACAGGAATGTGATCTTAACTCACCAGTTTCTAGGACAACCACATTGGGATTGAAACTTGCATTCCTTGTGCTGGCTGCCATGGTACTTAACTATTAAAACTTTTCTTAAAGAGCTCACATACTTGACTTTTTTAAAATAATTGTTCATCTTACCCTGAAGTCCACTTATAATGGTAGTCTAGTTCCAGTTTTGTTCCCATTTAGTTTTTTATGTGCCAGATTAGTTCTTAACTCTCTCAAATGAAAGTACACTAAAAGTTTGGGGTTGGTAAGATTTTTTTTTGTCTCTTATGTTCACCAAGACTGCATTTATTTGAAAAATACATGCAGTAAAAATTAGTAATATTGTGAAATATTATTTAAATTTAAAATAACTGATTTCTGTTTGAATATATTGTAAAAAGGAATTTATTCAGCCTAAATTTTCAACATCATTACCCAAGTCTTCAGTGTCACATGATCATTCAAAAGCCATTTGCCTCTCAAGAAACATTTATTATTATTATCAATGTTGAAAAACATTGTGCTGCTTTGTGTGTGTGTGTGTGTGTTTAAACTGTGATACATTTTGTAACATCATAAATGTCTTACTGTCACTTTTGATCAATTTAATGCATCCCTTGGTGAATAAAAGTATTATAATTTATTTATTTAAAGTAGGAAGGGCCCTGTGTACCACAGAGGTACTATATTCTCAATCAGGTAATAAAAGACCATAAAAATGGTGAACAGTGAATAACTATTAGCATTTTGCTTATGAACATCTGCAGCCATAAGGAAAGCACCACAAATAACTGCACACAGCTTCTGGTTTCTGCTTGTGGTAGAAGGCCTATTATTACTAACTGATTGCAGATATTTCTCACAGCTGGGCTGTTTTTAATGAACGACTGGTTTAGTGGTCTGATGCAATATTGTGTTACCGCATGTGGCCTACATTAGTTGGATAAAACATCTGGGAAATGACATTTCATTTTTAGATTTACATATGTTTTGGACTATCAGCTTAAGTAAATAGAAAGTGCTCACTACTTTAGTAAGCACACTGTGTTGTCAAAATTGTTCCAGTTTACTTTTAAACTGTAACTCGCTTCCCAGAATGCACCATAAACCCCAGTGAGCATTAGGTGCTCGCTATATTCACTGTAATTATGTCTTCTTCAGTCATTATAAATGAAGAACGAGGGCATATTTCATTACGCTGCTGTACTTTTTAAACAGGTATAATGAAGATGCACAAGATATAAATCAAATGACACCAGAAGGATATTAGTCATGGCCTGTGTTACACAGCGAAGCTTTTGATAAATACCAGCTACATTTTAATGCGCGACCTTATAATTGTGTCACATCAGTCATTGAGTCATCAGTTTACCAATGTTTTGTGAATCAAGACCTTTGTTAGTGCCCAATTCATGTTTACAATATACAAGGGAGAAAAATGAGACAGCATAAAATACTAGTATACTATTTTCATTTTCAATTTTCCAGAACATGTCCTGGTTGCTAAATTGCCTAAAATGTCTGGGTTTTGGCTTTGTTTTCATACTTGCTGAAGGTTATAACTGAAAAATAGATTGACCAACAGTGTGCAGGCATTGTACATAATCGAACAATCATGAGAAGGTGGGGTCTACAGAAAACAGTCAAAGCAATACAAATATGTGAATGTATGAGGAAATGTCAATAGGAAAACAAAGGCACAACCCAGACATTTTAGGCAACTTAGAAATCACTAACTTTCCTGGCACATGGTCACCCTACTTCCATACTGACTACTATTTTTTACACATATGCAATATTTGGTCATTGCTGTCATATGACCTTACTATAATGCATATTTAATTTAACAAGTGCCATTATCTCAGAAATAATGTATGGTTATTTAAATATCACAATTTTTGACATGCTGCTAAAATAATCAAGAAGGTTATTTATATACTATTATAGTATTTATTAATATTTCAATTAGCATTTATTTTTATATTTAAGTTTTAATTTAAGTAATTTTGCTATGTGTTTTCCTCATTTTTTTGTATATATAAATACTTATAGCCAAAGCAAAATTGATTTAATTTTAAAGTTTTTTATCTAACATATATATTTTATGTCTGCGTTTTCTTTTTTTTTTTAAATCTCTCTTTTTTTTAATTAGACTATAAAAATGTTTTTCCTAAATAAAAGAAATTGTTCATAAAACAGATTATTGGAGTATGTTTTACAAGAAAATACTTCAGAATTTTGTTTAATTCAGTGTGTTACAGTTTCTTTGTAGCCTAGTTAATTGGCCATTTCTGAGTGAATATTGTTTCTACACCATTTTTTCAGTGCATTTTACATTTAGTTTTAGTTAACAGTAAGTGCGGTTTCTCTCATTTAAAAGCAAAAAAATCCCTTATGTAAATATGAAGAGTGCGGTCTAATAATTTTCTTCCAAAATGAGCATTTTTTCTTAGGCTCCTATGTTTATGTTCAGTTATTTCAATTTAATAGCAATGAAAAGAACCCATTAATGTGAAATTACCGAACCTACACATAGGAGCCTGATAAAAACGCTCATTTTTGAAGAAAATTATTAGACGGCACTTAGAGGCTTTTGCATCTGAACTCTTCATAGCCTATATAAATATTCAGAATGAATGTCGTTAAACAGCTTTTTTTGTAATATTGCTTTGCTCTCTTTTATGAGGCTCGTTGCAGTATAATGTCCACCTGGTGGCGCTGTCTCCTTTTTTTCTTCCGTTTGTCCTCCACCAGCCTCTGTATTTCCATTCCTCTCTCTGCATGTGCTTCCTCTCCAGAGTATCGCACCTTATTCGCGCTTTCTTTCCCAGCGACTGCGTCAGCTCTTTAGACACAACAGAGGTCAAAGGCTGAGTAAACACTATTGAAGAACAGCCAGGAGGGACTAATGGCTCGCAGGCACTGCTCCTTTTACCTCACACACAGTACACTGTATTTGCATTATTCCCGTCGTTCTGTCTCCCTCCCTCTTCAGCTCGCAGTCTTGGCAGTCAGAGGTTAAACCGAGCATTAGCCGTCAGCGAATGGCCCGTTTTTAATCGCTGATTGCACATCATTGCTATCAACATTTAATCATGGCCCCAGTCGCATCCCCGCACGCCCACAGCTGACTTAACAGGCTCTGACACGGAACAATCGCCACACTCAGCTTGTATCTCATCAGCGACAGAGCCTTGAGATCCAACTCATTAAGGAAAGGGCTAACGAATGCGGGGTGACAGGTGCATAAGGAGGCTACGTCGTTCAAAAAAAAAGTCGCAAGTCGCGAGCGGAGCTGGAACTGCCTCATTACGACGCCGGTGCGGTACGCTAGCGCTTGAGGGAGGATAAATTAGCAATGTATTCATTATGTTCTCGTGAAAGCGATGTCAAGTCGTCGCACGCAAGTGTTGAGGCCAGTTGGGTTTCAATTACAGAGAATGCTATGAAGAGTTAATGAGTATTAACACAGAGTACGTGCTACTAATGAATCAGGCAGCCTTTTGGTGGGCAACAAATGGCAAACAGTGTTTGACTCAAGCAGCCTACAATCGCCTGCTTCTTCGGGGCGTCGTGAGGCATACAAATGACCGGAACGGCAGAACGCAATAGTTGATGTCTTTGCAATGGAATTAGCATATTAATCAAAGACAACAGGGGACTAGTTCTCGTTGAGGTAATTGCATTCTCTATGGTGAATGGTTTTAAATTTCATTAAGCTACCTGGCCTGGGTCTTTCTTGTGATGATCAAAAGTTGGGCTGTTGGAAAGACCCAGGCAATTTTCCTTGAAAACTCACTCACTACTGTAACTACTGTCTTCCTGCTCTCTTAAAAATGGGCCAAAACACTAGGCTACCACTTCATGATATAAAAAAAGAATCACAAAAGTGATTGCAAATTACAAATACTGTTACTAATAATATATAATTTTCATATTTCATATATTCTTAGATATATATTGTTTCATTTTTAAGTTTTGCAATCACTCCTAATTCTTTTGCCACAATTCTTTTAATTGGAAAAAAAGGATATTAAATTAATGTATATTTGATAAAAGTTGCAAGGTTATTGTACTGTAGGTTAAAAAGATGTTAAAATAAAACAATGCATATATATATATATATATATATATGTGTGTGTGTGTGTGTGTGCATAATTTTATAGTAATAATTTTTTTATGTATCATAAATATGTAGCACTTCTATCATTTTATAGTTATATATTTTTTTATTTTTACGCATTGATTTTTTTAAGTGTTGTGATCACCCCTATAATTATTTTAATTCTAATATATATATATATATATATATATATATCAGCTAGTGAGTAAGTGGATTTTAAATAAATATATTCCAATAATATTGGAATATTGGGTCTGATTATTAGGTTAAAAATGGTGTTGGTATAAAAGAATGCAGAAATCACATGGTTTGGTCCAATGAAGTCAGGCCTTATACAGATCATTTGCTTTTAACTGAAAATTTGCTCTCTGGAAATGTCACTCAAAACGTGTATGCCTTTTCCCCCGTGAAACACAAAAGGAGTTATTATCAAAATGTCAAAGTTGTTTTCCATACAATGGAAATGCATGGTGATCACTAGCTGTGAAGTTCAGCTCCAGTTTTTCTTTATTTAAACAACAACAAAAACTCCAAGTAATATCCTTGCTTTAATATTTCAGAATACTTTTTATCCATTTTATGGTACAAATTCTTTTAGCTGTCAGGTATAATGAGTTTAAAGCAAAGTCTAAAAGGGTCCATATAATTATTGAGTTAAACTCTTTTCAATATAAAATATAAATTGACCAGTTGAGTTAAGAGCAGCCTTAAGCAAAATACCTCAATGAAATAATGTTCATTACCTATTTTAAATATTCAAAAGTCATGCAATTTTTATTCATTACTTGTGTTACGATTGCCTCCGACCTCACAGCCATGAAAAGATCTTATATAGCAGCAATAGTAGCCTATTACCACCATCTGTCATTTATGTTAACTTTTATCCGACAACTTTTGCACAGATACGTAAAGTGTACATTCAAAGGCATCAAATCTTTTGAGAGCAAATAATCATTCACAGGGAGTTTGATTGACAGGCGATCTGACCAATCGGAATGCCGAATCTGCCATTTTGTCCGAAAACAAACCACACCGGAGTGTTAATAGATTAACGTCAGTGGACTTAAAATTGAAAAATGGTGTGTACTGATGTATTTTCGCGGTTTAAACAACATATCTTCTGATGTTCATTCATGTTTATTCCGTGCTATAAATAGCAGTAAAGATGAAGAGAAGATCGGTTCATGTGCTGCTTGGACTGAAGCGTTACATCACGACACATGGAAGAGACACAAAACGGTAATTATTGTTTGAATTTCTTAAAAAATGTCAAAATGTGGAAGCTGAGATTTTGTGTTATACCAAAAGTAACCCGCTATGTTTTGTCTGTCATCAGTTTTATCTTTATTACGCAATGTATTTCTTACTGCGTGTAAACATGCGTGAGAGCGTCATGGCTAACTAAGGGGGCGGGTCATTGTGAAGGGTGAATTAAATAGGTACTTGAAAAGTCTTTCAAAGTCCCATATCTGTTCTGAGAACATCCCAAGCTTTTACTCTAGCTTGTTTGTGACTAAAAAAGTGTATTACATTATGTATGATTTATAATGCACAGTCTACCAGACATATTAACAGAATGAGAGGCTCTAAAATCATCTAAATTTGTATTTACCTAAAGTCCTGCTCTTAAAGTTTAGACAGCAGGCTGATGTTTGCCTTCAGAGTCTGACATTTTCACAGTTCAGGAGTCAAACCAGATCTTGTGAAGGTCTCTCAGATGGTAAATCAATAAGCGGATGCCAAACACTTTTTTGGCATTTGGTAATATCCCACAAACTGCAGTATATTACACTGGGATTTCAGATCAACAGTAGGATGATACAGAAGACGCCTCACGACATGAGATTTGGGTAATAGTTTATTAGACATCACAATGAACCATAAAACATAGAACAAGTTGCTTATGCATATAAAATAATCCCAGTCGGTAAAGAAATAAGATGCAAAAATGAACATCAGAAATAAAAAGAGTCACAATTCTTCCCTTTGGGCGGTCTATACAGTCAGTGATTTCCTTTTGTCTCAGGCAAAACAAATCTGTCAGTAAAATGACTCAAAACAAAGTAACAAAGGCACATCTGGCTTGACAATGACAGGGCAGCGCGCAAGCGAACACGTGGCAGATGACTTTGAAACTGTCTCTGATATGATTTGTGATAATGAAGTACAAACATATGGCAAATAAAATGTGTTTTGCTGGAGAGTACATTTGATTAATGACAAGAGTTGTTCAGTAACCAAAGACTAATTTCAGAGGGCCTCTATTTTGTTAAAGAGATCGTTCATTGGAAAATGGAAATCCTGTTCATTTATTCGCCCTTATGTTGTACTAAACATGCATGAATGATTTCTTCTGTTGTTTTGGACTGCACTGACTTTTCATTGTATGGACAAAAACAGCTGAAACGTTCAAAATATCTTCTTTGTGTGTTCTACAGGAGAGAAAGGGCAAGATTTAACATCACATGGGTGAGTAAAAGATGACAGAAATGTCACTTTTGGCTAAACAATCCATTCAATGTTCCAGACTCCTTTGATTGTCTTTAAAAATTCAAAATGGCATTAAAACTTTAATACTATTTAAAACTATACATAATGCATACAGTATGTAATGTGTATATAAGACAGAAGCATTTGAATAACATTCAAAAATACAGAAACTTAAATAAAACATGTCATTTAAAAAAAATGAAATCACAGTTTAAACACAAAAACCCTTATGGATGAGTGTATAACATACAGTGATTGTCTAATACTGCACCATTTTAGCGAATGGCGGTTGCGTGAAGACGGCCCGTTTGCGCGTGAGAATAACATAAGCGAACCCCAAATCTCATGCAGCATGCAGATGTACATTCCCTTTATCAGAAACAGTGACGAGACCACAACTCAGCTAAACTGAGACGACAGGTGAAAGATTGTCGTGTCATGTCGAGAATAAATGTTATCTGTAGAATCTGTAATTTTCTGCGATGTCCAACAGGCCAGAAGATCAGGCGGCGAATGTGATCGATGGCTAATCAAGAACGAGGAGGGCTTGTTAATTCATCTAGGTGAACTGTACCGTCCATCCATTGATCGGCCTGTGTTTGTCATGGCGCCTGAACACCTATTCATCCATTCGCCCATCTAAAGATCCTGCATTTTATGGGCTTTGTGAATGTGCAGGTTTCCGCTCCAGGTGACTGTTAAAAAAAAAAGCCGTCCGTTCGTTCCATTCATCATTTCTGTAACCTGTTAGCGAGTCTTTAGTTCGTTGCATCACTATGGTTTTGACATGAGCTCTTTGGCACAATTACAACAATGTATTCAGACACTATGACACGATGAACTATCGACAGCTTTAAGTGGATGTGCAAAGATTACATTCAAGAGTGAAAGACACGAACAGTGATGGAATTAGTTGCCATGCCATCCAAGAACCAGCGAAAAGGCCAGTGAAAAAAAGAAAAAGAAGAACATTTCATAAACTACTTCTGTTTCTCATCTGTGTCTTAAAGGAATAGCTCATCCAAGCATAAACTCACTCTTATGTCTTTCAAAAGTCATATGACGTTCTTTGTCCGTGGAACACAAAAGCACGTTTATAGCTGCTCTTTCCATACAGTGAAAGTACACTGACCAAAACCGGCAGAATTTTCAGTGAATATTTATTACAGTTCAGTCTGTCAGTAATAAAGAATGAACATTCTTCAAAACATCTCCTTTTGTGTTCCACATAAACTAAATCATTGGAACAATATAAATGAGTTTTGAGTGAACTGTTCCTTTAAGAAGGACTTTCTCCAATTCTTACAGTCAAAACTGACACTTCTTTTCGAGAAAAACTATAGGAATAAGAGCAGTAATGATAACGTTTGGCTAAACAGACACAAATGAAGCACTGTGGCCAAGAAGAAATCAGTGATACACTGTGCATTTGAATAATATTAAAGACCACATAGAATCAAAATCTGATATTTCTGGCTTTCAATTCATGCCTGTTGACTTTGAAACTAATATATATACATTAGCGGCTAAAAGTTTGGCGTAATTATGATTTTTAAAATATTTTTGGCAGAAATCTCTTATGTTCAGCAAGGCTCCATTTGTTTATTTATTTGATCAAAAATACAGTAAAAATACGAATACTGCGAAATATTATTACAATTTCAAATAACTGTTTCCGGTTGTAATATATTTTAAAATGTAATATATTCCTGTGATGCAAGGCTGAATTTTCAGCGTCATTACTCCAGTCTTCAGTGTCACATGATCCTTCAGAACTCATTCTAACATGCTGGTTTGCGGCTTAATTATTATCGGTGCTCAATTATTAATAACAGTTCTTATTATAATGTTGCAAAAAAGTTTTCGCTGCTTAATAGTTTTGTGGAAACCATCATACTTTTTTTTTTTTTCAGGATTATTTAATAAATAGAAAGTTCACTGAATAGCATTTATTTGAAATCTGTACTTTTTTGTAACATTATAAATCTTTAGAATGGTAATTTATTACAGTTTCTGTAAAACAATATTAAGCAGCAAATAGTTTTCAATGTTTTTTTAGCATATTAGAATGATTTCTAAAGGATCATGTGACACTAAAGACTGGAGTAATGATGCTGAAAATTCATCTTTGCTTCAGAAATAAATTACATGTCAATATATATTAAAATAGGAAACTTACTTTAAATTCTAATAATATTCCACAATATTACAGTTTTACTGCACTAAAAAGTTTTGAATGAGAATGTCCCGCCCACAATACAACGAGCCTTGACTAGTAACAATTCATGTGATGTAACTAAAGCCCACTGACGTGATGTTTTATGTTTTTGACCTTCTAAAATGAAGTTTCAATGGGAAATATGTCAACACAGAAAGAAAACTATGCTCGACAAGAGATTTCACAAGGTCTTTAACATTAATGTTTAGCATCAGAAGGCAGAAAATGAAACTCTTGCCAAATCTCCTGTCACCTTCAACATATCTAGATGCATATTGTGCTTCTCATGGCCAGAAATTAAGGGAACGAGGAAAGGTTGCGACAGGTGCCCACTGTTTTAAGGAAAGCAACCAATCATGCCATGCAGATTATACAGTGACAAAATCCACACATATCAAGAAGTAAAACATCAGCATACGACTTTAGTAATACCCGTTAAAAGAAAGTTTCAGAAAGTGTACACTTTTTCATTTTGCACCCCACTGGTATTTTTGGATTTCTTTGCATTTTTCCTGTTTTTTTTGTTTTTTGTTTCGTTTTATATATATTTTTAACGCATGTTAGACTGGCTATATATATTATTTCCTTATATTATTTACAGAACTTATTTGGTACTTCTCAAAAACAATGAACACGCCAAACAACCAAAGAAACAAAAATAAGAAAATAATGCATACATCTGTTTGTAGGTGATATAATCGATCAAAATCACATCAAATATAAAATATAAAAATACATTTTTGCTGTATGTAAAATACATTGCATATACCACAAGACTTTTTCCCTCATCACAGAAGTTAACGCACGAAACCGACGAAAGCTAAAGCTTAAAAGAGCACTACACCGAGATCGCAAAATGAAAAATACAGATCATAAAACATAAGCAACATTTGACAGTATATGCAGTGTATTTTAAAATACTGAAAGCAATTTTTAGATTTAGACCTTTCAGGAAAATTAAATGTTTTCTGACTGTGTTTGCTGTGTATGTTTTTCACGTAACCAGGATTCAAATATATGTAACATGGTAGCCCAAAAGTGAATACTGACCAGTTCTCATGGTTTTGTTTTACCGTTAATTGCTAATCAAAATTTTCAAGTTCTAAAGTACTAAGAACTTGTTGTCATACATGATCAAATGTCCCAAATCTGATCTGGTCCAAAAGGTTTGAATGTTTTATGGACCGTCCACAAAACCATGAGAATAGGTTAAAAGGTCAGTTAGACACGTGTAAAAGAAATGTCACCAGGCTGGGTGATTTTGGATGTGTTTGTGCCCGAGCCAGCTGTGCTGTAACGGGCGTCCGCGGCTGGGCGGGACGGTGGCAGTGCAAACCGCAGGCACAGCCTACGTCTTTAGACCAGCATGGGCTTGGACACGAAACTCTCTTCACGGGCTACGTTAGCATAGTTAGCTTCGACGTCATTCTGGTCAGCTGGTTCATACGGTGGAAGGGTCTCGTCGGTCGTGTCGTCCTTTCCGGGAGGGTGTCCTGAGCCGTCCCAGACAGTGGGGGTACCGCCGTTAGCCGGAGGGCCGGTGTTGTCATCATCTAGATCCTGAAGCACACACATGCAAATCAAAGCATGATTTGAGTACAATTAAATTCAGAGACCTGTGAGTGTAGTTTTTAGGAAAAAATTTCAGTATGAAATTTCAGCCTTCCTAAAATGCCTCATTTAAACATGCCCCCACAAATTTGCATAACACCGCCCAAATGTAAACGCAAAGAAAGGCGGCGTAACGTGTGGAGACGCTGTGTGTTTCAAAATATGGTAAGGGGCGTAACATCTCAGTCACACGCTTCAGGTATTCGGCCAATCACAACGCACTGGATAGCTGGCCAATCAGATCACACCGCGTTTTTCAGAACGATGAGCTTTGTAAAAATCGACGTTGCATTACACCAAATACACAAAATAATGTTCTTTTTAGCAACGTCATATGACCCCTTTAATGTAATAATATTAAACTTAATATTATACATAATTCATACATATTAACATATGTTTAATAATATTAAAATATAACAAGGTTCATATTTATAAATAATGTTGCATTAGTTCAAATCTGTGTAAAGTTATTTAAATGCATAATCCTTAGAAAATAAGGATAATGAATGAACAAATTAAAACCAATGAATCACATTTCCCGTAAATTAATTTCAGACAGCTCCTCTGATCATAACAGCAGTGATGTAGTTTTGTCACAAAACACACGTCTGGTTCAGACACATGTAACAGGCTGCACGCACACACATTCACAATTCATTACAATCACTGAGGTGCTACTAATGCTAATTTAATAGTTCCTCAATCGGTCATTAAGCATCAGTATAATAGCTGGAGAACAGAAGCGCACATTCTTATTTATTAGAGTTAATTGATACCGAATGAAGATTCAGCAGATAAAACGGTTTGATAGAACACTTCACCTCCTGACTCACAGTGAGCCAAAATTTAATTTAAAAGTGCTAATGTAGTGTGATGTTATCTCGTGTGTGTGAGTGTATCGCTGTCTGAACGATGAAGCAACAGTTGATTTCTAATTATGTGAGGCGAATGTTCTTTTTTATTTCTCAGTTGTAATGTGATGCCAGTTTCAGCCCCGGTCATTTAACCTTTTTATAAAGGTCTGGACAAAGAAAGGGCTTTATTTTCTTATTGATGGTCTTACAAAGAAGATAATTTCAATTTCTTGAGTCATTCCAGCCAATTTCCCAGCCTTTAGCTGGGCTATCAAGGATGTGTGCCATTCAGAATGGAAATGATTTACCTGTAAAATTCTTGAATGTAACTTGTCAGGGAATTTTTCATTTTTTAGTAAAACATTTCATTTTTCAGTATGAATAACCCATAAATATGTGATCATACTATATAGGATTTCTAAATAAATAAAAGTTTGTAGATTTATATGTAATGAAAACAATATTAATGACACTATTAAAATAAAAATATTTTATCATTCATATTTAGAAATAAATTTATAATATTATAAAGTAATATTATACTTAACATTTATAAATAAAACTATAATACAAAATTTTATATTAAATGATTCTTATATAAATAAATATAATAAAAATATGAAAAAAATATTATACACAATTCATATTTATGAATATATAAAAACAATCAACATTTTAATATTAAATATGACTATTTATAAATAACTATAAATAATATAAATACTTCATTAAGTAAATTTAACAATATTAAAACATTATATTAAACCATTCATATGATGAATAATACAGAACTTTTATTGTGTGGAGCATGTTAGAAATACACTATTTCCAGCACAGTATAGAAAAATAAGTCTATATATGTGAATATATGTCTGTGTAAATATATTACTGATATGATTACATATCAGAGAAACAATAATCATGATTAATGACAAGAATGATGCACACAAGCACACGATTATTCCTCTTTTGTGTGCCTGTGTGTAATTTTATTGAAATGAAATAAAATCACTAAATTCTTCCTGTCATTCCAGTTCAACTTCCTTTTGGGGTGTGGGCAATTCAATTTAAATTCACAAATTAAACGGAGCCTATTCTGAAACGCTGAATAATGCCCGCCACTCTAGGCTAAATCACCTAAAACAATAAATGCAGGCACTTATTAAAAGCCCAAACCGAGTCCCCTGGGGATTTGATCACAAAGGTGCGTGTCTGAGTCTGGCCTTCATACACAGACCCGCTGTAGTAATTGGCTTTACGGTTATCATAGTTGATGAAATAACCAGCTCATCATATTAATCCACATAAAAGACCCTTTGGCAGTGTTAGCACATGCCTCACATCGCTATGAGTCACTAGCTTTCGCCGTTAGCATACGCATATAAACCGCCTGCTGCAAGATGGGGGTCTTTACTACCCACTGTGATATCAGTAAACTGGTATAAATGAGCAATATCACACGAGTAGACGTGAGATATGGCTGTATATCTGCACGGCTGTGATTCGGCCGTAGGTAATCCCAGTATGCCGATATACAGCCATATCTCCTGTGATATTGCATTTGTACAACAGTTCGACGGCACGAGTGTGTAAAGACATAAAAAATAACAACAGAGTGTCTTTAAAAGCCATCTTTTGTGCAGAACTACTTTGTTCTGCCACGGATTCAAATCTGAAGTTGACAGTTTAACAGCTGAGCCCAAGCCTCTAATTTCAAAACGTCACTTTAGAAATAGTAACGAAGGAACGTTGAGTTGCTTCATTAAAAGCTGATTGTATTACTGTATTAAAAGCGGTGTATTATGTATAGTATTATGATAGAGGGATTGACTGAGCGATCATGATTACCTGCATCTGTTGCAGCATTCATATATATATATATATATATATTTAATTTAC
The DNA here is from genome assembly GCA_021397915.2 of Tor tambroides. Classification (NCBI taxonomy): domain Eukaryota; kingdom Metazoa; phylum Chordata; class Actinopteri; order Cypriniformes; family Cyprinidae; genus Tor; species Tor tambroides. The sequence goes on along the minus strand of JAFVLL020018369.1, from coordinate 4,914 downwards.
AACATTTTTTAATTAGAACTTTCTCTAATCTTGACAAAACATATCATTGGAAAGGTCTGCGTTTCAATATTCTATATTTGGGGACATATTTTGGCATAGATGTAATTTTTTGAGAAAAATGTATACATTTGTGACAGGAAAATTCATCAATCAAAATAAAATGGAGTTTGGGTGTCAACCAGTGGATATTTCTGGTATCCACCTTTTTCTTCAACGCGGAAGTTAGCCTATGGGTGAGACTTCCGGTTCATTAGCGGTTATAGATAAATAACGAGAAGAATAACAACGTGCAGTAAACGGTAAAACTGTTTGCACTACAAACCAGTGTGAACATAATTAAGATAATACATTAAAATAATATGACAAGACACACCAATTTTCAATATCAAGCAGCAAAACGAACTCTTTTGTACAGCTAAAAATAGACCGGAAGCTAGACCCATAGAATTTACAAATGGCCGTGCCCATTTTTACAGCAAGAAAAATGTGGTTAGCGCTTTAAATTTCACAGGAACCTAAATTTTTTAATGGTATCAACTTCAAATTTGGAACACAACTTAGTTAGGCATATAGCTTTGATTTTATATCAATTTTAGATTCCAAAATATTTTTAGTACAGTACAATTTCTTCACAGTAAATTTAAACTTCCATAACTTTTAAGGCTTATCGAAGTGTTCATGAATTAAGGATAGTTCATTTTCACATCTATGTTTACAAGGCACCGGATTCAGGAACAGGATTCACAGCTCTTCAAAGTAATGTTTACTCAGCATTGCACATCAAAGTCTGGGAAGGGGGATCTTCTTACCGTAACAGGCTCGGCAGAGTTGGTTTCGTAGTAGCTTGTCTCGTAGTTGCTGAGCAGCTGAGTTTCTGTGATGGTTGTGGTCTTGTCTTGTGGTTTATTCAGCTGTGAGAAACAAACACATGAAATGATGATTTCAACATGCACACTTTAGGAGTTGGTTGTGGATCAGAGGAATATTTCTTGCCTTTAAGGGATTTTTTGTCATTTACTCATTCTTAAGTCATTCCAAAGACTTTTTATCTTCTGCAGAACACAAAATAAGGTTTTTTGATGAACGATGGGAAAAACATCAGACCTTCATTGTTTGGGCAAAAAACGCTAAAATATCTTATGTATTCCACAGAGGAAAATCAGCCACACAGGTTTGACGGAACATGAGGTTGAGTAAATGACAGAAATATCAAGTGTTTGAAATTTCAAAAGTTAGAATCTTGTTCAACTACCAACTTTTTAAAATAAAGTAAGTCTTTTCTGCTCACCAAGTCTGCATTTATTTGATTAAAAAATACAGTAAAAAAGTAATATTACATTTTAAAATAACAGTTTTCTATTTTAAAATATTTATGTCTGTGATGCAAAGCTGAATTTTCAGCATTATTACTCCAGTCTTCAGTGTCACATGATCCTTCAGAAATCATTCTAATATCCTGATTGGCTTCTCAAGAAACATTTCTTATTATTATTATTATCAGTGACGAAAACAGTTGTGCAGCTTAATATTTGTGTAAACAGTGCTTTTTTTTTTTTTTAGGATTTTTGATGAATAAAACATTCAAAAGAATGATTATTGGAAATATTACAAATGTCTTAACTCTCACTTTTAATCAATTTGATGCATCCTTTCTGAATAAAAGTAGTAATTTAAATAAAGGAAAAATCTTTTTGACCCAAGTCTTTTGGGCGGTTATGTATGACCGTTTTCAGGAAAAGATTAAAAAAAAAAGCTAATCAGAAAGTTTTTAACTTGTCAAAGGCAGTATTTAGAGTGAAATAACCTCTTACTGCTTATCATAATCTTACTGCTGCTGCTATTTTCAGCAAACATGAAGAGAGATCTCATAATCACATATTTTAGGGGTGCTGACAGCTGAATTAATCAGATTTTTAGGGCAGCCGAGATGAAAGATGCCTATGATGTACGTGTTAATTTGCCTGTGCGCACACACGCACACACAAATATGTATGCATACACATATTTAGCTCCACCCACACACGTTCTACATTAAGCTTCAATCAATACACATTACCCCCATGTTAACCCTTTCTTTCTTGACTGTGGCCCGAGGGCAGCATTAGGAATTCTCATTCTCTTCGCTCCGTTTGTACTTCACAATACAAATTTGTTTCAAATGCAGTCCAGTACCAACCGAGTGAACAGGAAATAATCATTAACCAGAGAAAAATGCAATTATCCTATTCTGAGCAATGCGAATTTCCTCCCCATCCCAGAACTAAGCTTGTTCTTCAAAGGTTTGAATTCAAAGATCTATTTTATGGTGGTTTATGCATATGCGTCTTTTCACCAGCTCTGTTTTAATTGCGGCGTGTAGCCTGGAGAATTGTAAGTAATCTCAACATTGTATAATGAAGAAAGCTGGATACGTCGGAGTTGAAAGAGAATGTCAGATGTGAGCGCTGAGAGGTGACTGATGGAGAAAAGTCCGCTCACCATTTCTGTTGAGCTGCCAGACTTCATCGGAGGAGGCGGCTTGTGTTTCGGGGGGCCTCTGGAAAGGAGATACAACGGGATGTTTAGCTAGAACCGTGGTGCGCATGCATGCTATACCGTGAACGCGCCAATTAAGATGCATTGAGAGTGAGAGGCACAAAAATAGCTTGGATGTTCTAGCCAGGAAAGAAATAGAGAGCAGAAAATGGATGTTTGACATGAATGTGTGATTGTGTTTGTGGGTGTGTGTTCACACTCACTCTCCGTTCTCCATGCTCTGCCGGCGTTTGTGGTACATGGCCACACCAGCGCCGATCAAACACAAGATGATTATGGCGGCAATGATTCCCCCGACAACTGGCCCCGCGCTGCTGGTTGGTGCTGGTAAAGGTTGATCTGAAACAAGCGAGAGACACATACAACCATATTTGTGGGTTTTCTGTTCTCTGAAAATACAAACCAATTATGTGACCAGATATATGAGAATGACGACTTGTGAAAAGTTGCATTTAGCACCAATGTTTCTTTAGTTTATCTATCTCTCTATCCATCCATCCATCTATCAGCCAAGTGAGGATTTTAGACCCGATATAACTGAGGAGAATCAGTTATGAGTGTTCATATCCAGGTTGTGTTATTCAGAACCAAACTGAGGACTGAAATCAGGAAGTTTTGAATTGTGGTAGCAAACATGATGAAGAATTAAAATAAAACTTTTTAAAGCCAAAGTTTCTCAAGACAAACTATGAAAATTAGGACAGACAGACAAACAGATAGATAGAATGAAAGATGATGGAATGATAGATAGAACAATAGAATGATAGATCCATACAACAACAGACCAACTGATAGAATGAACAAAAGATAGTTAGATTTGTTTATCTCATCTGGTTATATTTATTTCAGACATCATCAGAACCACACAGAACTGTCCTCACCCCCAGTGTTTATTTAGCTAATTGAATTTTTCTTCCAGCCACCAATAAGACTCTAGTACTCTCAGCCTCATTTAACATTTTACTATGTTTAAATATGCAGATTTTCTCCCATCCATCAAAATCAGCACAAAAAATACAAATAAAATGTGAATATCTGCGCCTGGACATAGCCGACTGTTTACAGTGATTACACGTATAAAGATGTTGAGCGGGTCACACAGCTGCTGCCTGGTCAGCATCACCCGGATCATTTCAGTAGCACGGTTCGATCCGCTTTTGGAGCATTTGGTTTCCCAAACAGCCAGTAACTACATAAAACAGGCTGTGTGACTATGACGAAGGATTACTGTAATAGGTTTATGTTGTTTGACATGCAGAGGCAGCGGATTTTAACATTTCTAAAATAAATACATATAAAATCAAGCGTTCTTGCTCTTATTTGGCAAAAGTGCTCCCATGATTCACACACACACACAGGCATTTCCAGGTTCACTGAACACCAATGAGGACCCAATCTCACTATAAAATCTGAATTCTGAGGGGAATCAGATAAAAGTGTTCAATGCACTGTAAATTGCAATTTACCTTTATCCTGTTTGCTACTACAGTGCAAATTCAGGAACTAAATTTGAATTATGGTAGCAAACATAATGAAGAATTGCAGTTCAAGTTTGAATATAAGGAAGTACAATAAAATTAATTCAAATTCAAAGTAAATCATAAAACAATTTTTTATCTAGAAAAGAAAAGTTTGGCTGAAAGTTATATAGGCCTTGAGAATGAAAGATTCAGTGCTGGCTTGTGCTGGTAAAGGTTGATTTGAAACAAGCAAGAGGCACTAAAAATAATTGTTGTGGGTTTTTTGTTCTCTAAATGTAAGTGACCAGACATATGAGAATGAAAACTTTGATTTACACTGCAAAACCTAACAAGTTTTCCCCATCTGTTCATATTTATTTAAGACATAGTCAGGCCCACACAGAGAACTTCACAGAACTGGCCCATCATGATAGATCAATAGACAGACAGATAGACAGACAGACAGATATCTTCTGTGGAAGGACACCTCACCTCTAAGAATGCATTACATGTGTTAAACTGTCATTCATTTCATTCCAATTCAACTTCCTGTGGAATGTGACCATTTCAATTAAAATTCCAACTGATGAGTTGAAATTTTGAATTTTGCACAACTCTGGTCTGGATGTAGGTCGGATGACCACATGCCAGATACCAGCTGCACTTCGTTTAAAGCCACATTTGAAAGTGGCCCAAATTGGGTGTGGAAAGAGATATTTATCAGTTTTTTTTTTTCTGTTCCAACACCATTGTGATGTCCACCATTAGTGCCCTGGACCAGTAAACCCCTTTGAGAACTAATACACCACCACTCCTTATCTTTGCCTTTGCAGTTAGACATTTAAAGCTGGAGTGATAAGGTTCTTTGTAGTGCGGCTCAGTTTGATGAGGTATTCACAGGCAAAGCTTGCTAAGACTT
>JAFVLL020018367.1:0-15475 GCA_021397915.2 Tor tambroides | reverse complement strand
CAAGCTTTATTTCAAAGGGTTTGTGTCAGAATGAAATGTAAAGTTGATAAAAATGTTTAACACAAAGGAGGAAAGAGAACAAAAGCACACTGTCAAAGCTTTATACAGCAACACCTGCTTTATTAATGACATCAGGAATAGTGAATCATTACAGTCTGAAATAGATTTGGTCAGATTGTAGGAAACACTGGTAAAATCAGAGCAGATTCCAGCTTCAGCTTACAGTCGTCCAGCATCACATGATCAATGTCTCTGTCTCTTGTGTGTTTTTACTTTGACAAGCAACACGTCACATTACTTTACACTTTATGTAAGGGATAATGTACATCCAGCTGCTTGTTATCACAGAATAAACCCGACAGGATGATCAGGACTTGTATCTCCTGAAGAGGCTTATTCTGTGATAACATCCGGCTGGATGTGCATTATCACACTTATTATATGCCACATAAGTGAATAATTAGACACAAATTATTGATTTGAGTTGAAATATTTTTTAGCTCTTTAAACGCAAAGCTTCTGCAAAGAAAAACAGTTCCTAACAAACGGCTGTGAACCTGGAAGTTCAGACAAGACGGACATTTAAGACAATGTACAGTCTCTGTATGAATGTATAGCATCTGCTGTGTACAAACAGTTTATTTCCAGATGAAGCCATCTTTAACAGAAATCTTGCAGATGTACGTGTGCTATCTGGGGTTGTATCAATTACACATCTTTTCACCACTTAAAGATGAGGACATACAATGTTATTTGAGAAGAAAGCCTTTTAAAACGACAAACCCTGTGTCAGAAATCACCCCATACACTTAAATAGGGCACTTTTCGAGTGGACAGCCATTTTCAGTGATGTCCGAAACCTTAGTGGACATTATCGAGTGCACTCGTTCAATCCCACAATGCACAGCAATAATGAGTGTACAACTGTTGTATGCCCAACGGCTAGAGAATACCCATAATGCAATGTGAGAGTCACACACCGAATGACTTCCCGCGTCTCGCCAGAAGATGTGCTCTCAGTGTCCAGATTCACTGGTTTTCATTCACTCCTTCAGCTGAACTGTATTAGTGAACTAATGTAGGGAATAGTGAATGAGGGTGTAGGGGGGTGGATTTAGATTTAGCTAAACACTTCTCGTCAGTTAGCAACAACTTTAACAACAAGACATACTTTTAACAATGTCTCCGCAAGCCTACTATTAACAGGGATCTCCTCCGGTTTGATTTGACGGTAAATACAGTCAGTAACTGAGGCTCAAGCTAATAGCAGTTGTGTTTGAATGAAATGAGTGAGAGCGTGGTGGTGTGATACGAGAGAAGTAAAAGAAACGCCGGACTCAAATACCCGTATGACTGTGTGTTATTCTGCATCGCTAATGACAACACACCTAATGAATAACACACCTCAGACTGTCACGACTGACCAATCAGAATCCAGTATTCCAGGGAGCTGTGCAATAATTTCAGTTATTTACTGAGACCAATACAAACATGTTTAAACTAGAGGACAAACAGCTTTAGTGGAACATTTAACTGAAAGGTTTTTGTTTTAAGGCAAAATCACATTTGAATTTCATCCTTGTCATTTATTATATTTGGTGTGCACTCGTTAGCATGTGTTTCTCTTTATAGTGACTCAATAGGAGTCACACAAACATAAACACATACAAACATATGAATGGAATTAATGTTCAGGTGTATTCAAAACACAAATATTGTTTTTGAAATATCTATGCAAGATCATATAATGTAACTTTTTTAACTCAATTGAAACTGCAACTGAAATAGTAACTGATTTGCAATTTGTTCCACTGAACACCCCTCTCTCTCTCTCTCTCTTCTGTTCCACCTTACAGTGTTGATGAAGATTCATTGTCAAGAGTCCCTCACAGAATTCAGAAATAAACAGAGGAGGAAGAAGCTCAGATGAGTCTGTCTGGCTCTTCAGTTTAATAATATTAGTATTAAACTCATCCATAATGATTCAGATGTTTAAATGTGGTTGTCAAGTGCAGCATTTAATTGTATCAAAAGATATAAAGCAGGTTCAGTGTTTAGAAATGCTGTGCCTTTTACTCGCTGTTTGTGTCATTTTATTCACAATTTGAAGAAAAGTTAGTTTTTCATGAGACTGTGACTTTTCCTACACAAGTACAAAAAATGACAGAAATATGTTAATGTTATAATGGTGATTGCTGGTCACTATTCTGCTGGCTATGATGGTAATTTAATGCCTTTTTAGATTTTAAAATAAAAGTTTTTGTTTGTCATCAGGTGTTTGTTTTTTACTTTTTTACTTTTAGTTTTACAAATGAGGACAATCTTTGAAGAATGAACAAAAAATATTTTGGTCATATTAAAATAACATTTAAATTGGATAATATTCAGATTTTAATCTTTGAAGTGTAGTGTGAAGTATTTGAATGCAGTGGTGTACCGTGGGGTTTCAGTCAGGGCCTTCAGTAAGCAACTGTAAACTACATGTACACATCTTACACATCTCTGTTACAGCTAACATAGCCATATGCATATAATGCACATACTTTGCCACACACAGGCTCTCAACAACAATGACGGCTGATCAACAATTTCAACAGTAGGGGTCACTATGCACATTCACGTCAATCTAAAATGACGACGCACCCAAAGCAGCAAAACTGTACAAACGCTGAACATCCACACACCGCACCACAATATTATTAACGCACCATATACACCTCCATAACAATGTGCATGATACAATTCTCATCAAATAATAAAGCACTCACCTGTCACTTGTAAATAAAGTCCATGGGTCTGTCATTCCATGTCCCTTTACTCATATTAAAAAGTAAACACGGCCAACAAAATAACTTGTGCTCGGTGCTAGCTGTTAGCCACTCATAGCACTCATAGTTGCAGTCTTTGAAATGGCGCATAAAACCTTTGCTGGCCTTTGTTAGCGAATTCAGTTTAGGTCTTCCTTTTTCAGTTATTCTCTTTTGTCTGCAAAAGACGTTTTTAGTAGATTGGCAACAAGATCTGGTGTAGGCGCCGATGACTGCAGCTGTCATTTTCTTTTCGTTGAGTTTCACTTTCGTTCCTTGGAAATCCCTGACTAAAGGGGCGATCTAACGCTGGGGGTAGCACTGGGCACGTCGCTGGACCCAGAGGGCGGGCTGTCATTGAGCGTCAAAATTTGATTGGCTGATGATTCTGTCACTAATGCTCGTAACAAATCAGATGTGACGTCTTTCAACAAAAGGGTAGCACTATCTGTAGTGCTGGCCTCAGACATTTTTATGTAGGATATTCCAGTTCAGCCTCAACGAAACTAACCATAGGCAATTTTATGGAAATTACACAAATGAAAATGACACCTAAATAATCAATAAAAACATTTTTCACACAATTTTTATTTTTTATAGGGCCAGCAGAGAAGGCCCTGCTGCCATGTTTTTTTTTTTTTTTTAAAAAAGCATTTTTTTTTTTCTGAGATGAGATCTCTGGTCTCAATCTTAATATTAGCAAATGTGAGAGCTTTCCACTGAAGAGTGTTAACTTTGAGCAAATTGAAAGAATCTGTTGAGGAGGAGGTCACACACCGTGGAGGAAAACTTTGTAAAGATCATATTGTGCTTCTCTTCATTTTCATGCCATTCTCAACAGTACAAAAAACACTTTTTTTTAAAATAAATTGATTAAAATGGTTTATTAAAAATAGTAGTTCTATGTGGAATATTTCCTCTGACCATTTGTTTAAACAGCTTGGTGTTGTCCGTTTTCTTTTTCTTAGATGCAATTTTGATGTTAACAAAATACTCTTAAATGATCTGATGTTCGCAGGCAAATCTATTTAACATGGTGTTTGATTTTTAAACAACTTTTCTCCTCACTCCTTTTTTATTTGGAATAAATATCACACAAATATTAAATAAATACTTTTTTAGACATTGGTTTTGGACGGTCAGCTGTTGAATAATGGTTTTTGAGTTTTAATGAGCTATGTCTTAAATTTAAGTGCCATATTTCAACTATAGAATATTATATTGTCATGAATTCTGTCTCTGTCAAAATACTTTCTCTGCTCAGAAATCAGGGCACTTGGTGTAAGTAAAGTCTCCAAATATTTCTTTTTAGATAAATTTGATTTAATTAAGGAAAAGTGCAGTAACCAATCAGTTAGATCTCTCTTTGTTAATATTTCTTCACCTCTTTCAAATGTTTTTATGGATAAATATGTTTCCCTCATTTGTGTGGAACATTTTTGGAAAGTTCTTAGTCATTACTGTATAACAAATCAAACTAGAGTCATTTAAAATATAATATCTTGTGAATGACACATTAGAGCATTTTCAGCTGGATATACATTACAAATGCTCTTTTTGTAATTGTGAAATAGTCTATTTCTGCATTTATTTTCTGAAAGTCCCCTGTTCATCTTTATTTTGGAATGAAATGTCACCATTTCTCAGTGTTAAATTAAATTGCAGTCTAATCTTAAATATGTCATCAGTTTTACTTCATTCAAATAAATATGACTTTTCCAAAAGAAAAATATATATTATATCGATTTGTTTTTGTTGTTAGGAAAATATTGTATTCATTAGACTAAATGGAGTACCTCATAACTGTGAAATGTCTCGAGAATATTCTAATTTGTTTGTCAAATCTTGTAATATTTCCACTGTATGACCACTGAGCTAGAAATTTCGGATATTAAAGTCCGTTAAGGAAGCCAGAGTAAATTAAATGCCTCTCTATTACAAAATACAAATTATTGTTTGGTTATAAAAATGTTAAAACATACTAATATTTTTCATACTTTAAATTGAGAGTTGTTTAAATACGAGTCTTAAATACGCTATAAAATTCATTAAAGATCTTTCCAAATCAAAAGATTACAATATGAAACGTTATTAAAAGAAATGACCCATATCACACGTCAGATCTCTCCAAATGAAGCAGATGAAGAAAGTCTATATTTAAGAGAAAAATATAATTCCTTTTCCATGGTGTTACTCAGTGTGTGCTTTTGTCTTACACCTTTAACCCCAAAAAATTATTCGGAAGTGGGGGTGGTGATAATGTCTAGACTAAATATGGCTCTCATGCACTGCAGGGCTGGAAGTTTCTTCAATGATGGAAGACTCTGTATTAAGTTTTATTGAAATCAGTTTTACTGAAAAGTAAAGTCTGGACAGGAAGGCGGTAGCAATAAATTTTTGTGTTATTGGATACAAAGCAGTTTATGCAAAAATAAAACAAAATCAGCTAAGTTACAAGTTGTACAACTCTAAGCAGTAATACTGGAGATGCTGTTAAGTGCCCTCGTTAGGGTATCAGGTGTCCTTCACTCTTAATGCAGGCAGCATCTGAAGACTGGTTTACTCCTCAGACTTTTTATACTTCTTTTTGGGTAATTCCAATTACACATCAATGTCTGTGACTCATGACAGATGTCCTTCCTCTGTCGCTTATGTTCTGTCTGTGTCTACTAGTCTTCCTCTTCTTCATCGTAATCTTCGTCTGGCTCACCTCCGCTTTATGTTTCAACATGTTCTCTTCACCATTGTCAAAATCAGATATATAACTTTCACAGTTGTTGCTTTTTCATCCTAACAAACAAGTACTGCAAGTGCAAACATTTTTATATCAAAGCATATATGGCATTAACCTTAAAACAAGCAAATAACATTGAAACAGGTAAATAGCAATATCATTATCCATATCCAAAACACCCCTTCTTGCTATTTCCTGTTCAATCTAACACTTTTATTACTCCCTCATTTTCATTTGCATATAGCCTTCAAAGGTTTTGGTCTTTTTGTTGAACTTCATTAATTCAATGTACACTATATTGCCAAAAGTATTGGGTCGCCCCCTTCTAATGAACAGGTTTGACTACTTTAGTAATTTCCATTAGTACAAATCTTAATGTTAAAGCATATAATGATATTCTAGGAAATTGTGTGCTTCTAATATTATAGCAACAGTTTGGACAGGACCCTTTTCTATTCTAACATGACAATGCCTCTGTGTATAAGACAAGGTTCAAAAAGAAAATGATTGATTGAGTCAGTGTGGAAGAACTTGACTGGTCTGCAGAAAAAACTGTTTCCTAATCCCAGTTGAACACTGGCTCTGGTGTGACTGTAAATGCAGACCTTGAGCCAAAAACTCATCACCAAACACCAATGACTTGTACATATGGGGTCTATTATTTTAGACACTTCCCAAAATTGCTAAACAGAGATGGAAATACAATTTTAAATACATGAATTATGTTCCTCATCACAGCTACACAGATTTGGAAAGTGCATTTTTCTGTCTTTAAAGAAGGTGCCAATACTTTTGTCTATATAGTGTTTTTACAAGTCATTGGTGTTTGAGATGAGTTTTTTGCTCCATGTCTGCATTTACAGTCACACCAGAGCCAGTGTTCAACTGGGATTAGGACTTGGTTTTATGCAGACCAGTCAAGTTCTTCCACACTGACTCAATCAATCATTTTCTTTGAACCTTGTCTTATACACAGAGTGCACACAAAGTTAGGAACAGAAAAGGGTCCTGTCCAAACTGTTGCTATAATATTAGAAGCACACAATTTCCTAGAATATCATTATATGCTTTAACATTAAGATTTGTACTCATAGAAATTGCTAAAGTAGTTAAACCTGTTCATTAGAAGGGGGCGACCCAATACTTTTGGCAATATAGTGTATATCTGGCCTCTTATAGTTATCTTAATTTTCCCAATAACATTCGTGAACTCTTTAATCCAAATTTTTTCACCTTTTTGGTTTCAACACATCTTCTCTAAGCACCATATCTCTTATGATATCATGTTGGGGTCAAATTTTTATGCTCTGCTTCACAATGGTAAGGTACTGCCCATATTTCTGCCGCAAAAGCAGTAAATTGGTTCTTTCATGTTGGCATGCTCCAGTGTACTCTCCTCTTGAAGATACCATTGAATATCTGTCCGTGTGAGAACAGATAAAGGTAGGTCTCTCTCATCTCTCACACTTTTTACAGTGTCTAATGGATTGAGATTCGAGTCTCACGCAAGACCTTGGCCTCCAGCTTCCTTCTGGGTTCCTGGGGTTTCTCTTCATATCCAGCAATGTCTCTGTCTATGAGATAAAACATCCCATACTCTTTTAAATTCTTAATTTCTTATTGTACCTTCAATGTGAAGCATGTGCAAAAATTTGGTTCATCGCCTTTTTTTCAATATACAGTCTTTTAGTCCATCATATTACATCTCAGTATTTCTACACTTTTAATCATTTAATAATTTAGACTGTGATTGCTTAATACAATATTTGTATACAGTTCCTATAATTAAAATCACACATCTTCCTTTTTTAATTTAACCCAATTTATACATTTTCCATATTCTAAATAACATTTCTTGTCTATTTTCTCTCCATCAGTTTTTCTTCTGTACCAGATCCTCTGTTTCCAGGTGTCTTTGGAGCTTCTAAAAGCATCATTGCATTTACACCTAATATAGTTGCTCCAGTTATCCATTTAGTTAAAGTTACCTCTTCCCATTCTCTTCATCTGCTATTGGTATACTTTTTAGTTATCAAAATTACTTCTACTATTATGTAAACCACTACTCCTGCAAGTACAACTTCCTTTGTAATAATTGCATATGACCACATTTCAGCCAAAAATAATTAAACAGGCATCCCCAAAACATACAAGTTTTTCTAAATATCTAAACATTGTCAACATCTTTTTGCTACAGTAAATCAAAATGATCATAACATCACCCGTAACCCTTTTGCTGTATACTGTTTTTATCATGTAGAGCAACACTGTTCCTATTATTTTCATGTTTTCCCAAATCATAATAAACATCCAAAGGAATAAACTGGATTGAATCACCAGTAGATCATAAGGTCACTGAGGTCAGATCTGCTGATGTTGGTTGTGGTATCATTGGTATCGTTGCTTGCCATTGTTTGTTCTTCAGTCTCACTAGTGTGTTCTTAATTTTGCTGTCAGTTGACTTTTATAACATTGCCTGGCAAATAAATGTTATTTATTTGTTTATTTTGTTCTGGATTCTTCTGAAATGGAGCGTGTGGCACATCATGTGGGACTGATTTTTCTCTCACTGTACTTTGACTGAAACTAATAAAAACTGAAAACCTTTATATATAGAGCACACAGCATCAGTTTTAGTTCTTGTAAGCTGTGCTTAGCTTATCCACTTTCCTTTTTATTTTTCTGATTCTGATGCAGGATTTTGAGGACAGTGGTAAAGACAGGAATAAATTACATTGAGAGTAAATAAGACAGCTGCGGTGTTTGTCATTTGAACTTAAATTACATTGAAAAACAGTGCTATAAATGTTGAATAAGAGTACAAAAAGCCAGGTAAATTATGAAGAAGACTAAATTCATTAGTCAGTTTAATATTTCCTTAAATGTATGATTTAAAATACATAAATTATAACTAAATGTTTGATTGTACAATGAAAAAAATGTTAATTTCAGCTCTAAATAAAAGGTAAAGTGCTGTTTTGTCTTTTTCAAACCCACATAAGTTTATGAGTAACATTCTCAGATTTTCTCTTTCAATAAACATTAGATTTATTAAAACCTTAAAGACATTGTGAGAAGCACATATATCTACATCACAGCAACCTGTGAAACTGAACAGAGATGAAATTCAGAAAATAAGATGAAAATAACTAGGCTTTTTCTGTTTGTATGTAGAAACTGAAAGTTCATTATTAATTGAGTTCTGAACTAATTTAATGAATCATACATTTCATATATCTTAATTATTCATCATAACCTACAGGCTAACTGAATGAAATCAATCTTAATTCATAGACTACTGTTGTAATGAAAATAATGTAATTAAATTTCTTCAAATAAAAAACAGGGCTGTATATAATTCTGTTATATAATAATAATGACCTTTCAGATTTATATGTTCGGCTTGGTTTATTTGATATGATTTGTTTGTCGTTATTCAACTAATCCTTCAAAGTTGACAAATGTAGAAGGAGGTGAATGGAGAAGATTGAGCATTATCTGCAGGAGAGGGAGAATATAGAGTAACAGCAGGTGGCGCTAGTGCTCTGTTTTAGTTTGTGATCTGCTGTTAGAAGGAAGAAGGAGAAAGCAGGTGTGTTTGTGCTTCACATTCCTGTCCAGCTGGTGGCGCTGATGCTCCAGATCTGTTGTGAACTGGACTTTATTTTCTCCGAGATGGAGTCGTATCAGGTGACAAACATCAGTCGTGAAGATCGCACAGGTGTTTAACAGCGATCACAAACCGAAAGTGTTTTAAAGACTTCTGGATTCTGTTCCTACAGCACAAGATCGTCTGAACTACTGCAAGTAAGTTTGAATACTTTCTGTAAAAAAAGTCTGTAAAAATGTAGCATTAAGAATAATTGTAAAAGGGTTATTTTATTTCCCATTTTTCCATATTAAGACGCGAGACTGAAAGTATTCTGTGCTCAAGTCAAATCTGTTCTTCCAGATAGAGAGGCGATAAACCCAAGCAAAATTAATGTTCTTTTAAACTTCTTAATGCTCCGAAAGTTGCTGTATAGGAATGTTCATTTAAATAAAGACATGTGTTGTGAGTGATCTGAAGAGATTATGACACCAGTTACATGGCAGTATATATGTAGTGTATTTTATTTTTAGATTGATTGTTTGATAACTCAAACATTCAGCACTAGTTATTTATCTTCATCACGTATTCCTCTGAACTATCATGATATTGATCTCAGACAGAGACACATTAATTGTCATGTGCAGGTCATGATGAGCATCTGATGGTCTTCAGAGACACAAAGATCTCAGTGTTGAGCTGTTCATCTGCAGTCTGTCAGAGAAGAGAGGAAAGAGATGAGACTCTCACAGAAACAGAGGTAAGACTGAGTCTGCTTTTAGAGAAAAACAAAACAACACTTTTTCAACAAGGAGTGTTTTCTCACTATTGTCATCTCAAATGCTTTGCAAAACAAATTAGAACATCCTATAAATGTTTTAGATTTGTTTAAAACAGGTTAAATATTGTTACATTTAATGATTATTGTTATAATTAAAAAATTTTAAACAAAATAATAATTATTGATATTGATTATTATCAATATATTTTACAGAAAACTGCAGTGTGATGTGTTAACATGCTGGAGGCTTACATAAATCATTACATAAGTGTTTAGAAAGGTCTTAGGATCTATTATAAAATAAAGTATTATGATTAAATATCTTTAACAGTAATTTCTTAATTTTTGTCAGAAAATCATATGCATCTACTGAGAGAAAAAAAACACACTCACACACACTTACACTGGAGAAAAACAGTGTATTATTTTTAAGTATTATTTTTCCTGTTTTTACCCAAAATAAGGTGTTGTGAGTATTAGTGAGTGCACACATGAAAGCTAATATGTAATATGATGTTATAGGAAATCCCTAATATAGAAAAAGGCTATCACTGTAGCTGAATAAAAAAAAAAAAAAAAAAACATTTTAACTGATAAAACGTGAAGACAATAAACATACGATTGCGACATAGTGGTTTATCTCTGTTCTTCAAGCTGTTTCAGGTATTTTTATATAAATAAATAGTGTCGTAACACTATTATAGGGACCAGTTCTCACTATTAACTAGTAGCTTAGTAGCATACATATTACTAGCATATTGACTGTTCATTAATACTTATAAAACGCATATTCTGCAAGACCAATGTTCTACATCCCTCATCCTACTAACACATAAACTACCTTACTAAGCAGTAATTAGGAGTTTAAGGCAAAAAACATAGTTAATAGTTAATTAATAGTGAGAATTGGACCAATAAAGTATATTTATAATGCAATGCTAATCGACATGGCATTTATCACTGTATAGAATATTATAAAATAATGTTTTTACCTGCACTCTGCATTCTGTGACATGAGACCATGTCAGATCCCAAAAGGAAGTTATTTCAAACACTCCAGTGATGTTATGAAATGAATTTTGTTGCAAAAACATCATTAAATGTTCACTTTGTTGGACAACAGGTTTGTAAACCGGCTCAACCGGCACTTCAACCTGTCATTAAAGATGAACTCTTGCTTGTAGAGCTTTCGAGACATGGTAAAGTAGTGTCCCAAATGAAAAAGATCCCGCCTGACTGTAAATCACTGTCGTTTGTTTTAAAAGACAGGTTTATATGGTCTTGAAGTATGATGTAAAATGAATTTGGTTTTGATTATTTGGTTGATATAACGGGAGGGCTGCATTAGAAGTGTATGTGCTGAGAAAGTGAATGATGCTGAAGCTGTAAATATTGAAAGGATGGGTGTGAGTGTTGAAGCTGGGGTCAGTGCCACTATTGCTAGGGAAGATATAAATGAGGAAGGTGGGAGAAGTGAGAGGACTGAGACTGAGGAGAATGTAGCTGAATGCTCCAGTGGCTCAATGATAGAAATGAAGCTCGTGTGTTACATGAGGAGGATGCTGCTGCTGTGACAGAAGAGAGCTTGGACTCTGTACTGTGATGGAAGGAGATTTATACATTTCTCTTTTTTTCCATTGAGGTATATATTGGAGTTTGTTTTTGTAATTTGTGAAATTGATTGTATTAAATTTAAGAAAGCTCTCCCTCTCTCTTCTTTGTGTCATTAGTGTAAGATCAGGGTCACATGTGTCCAGCTCTGTGTCTGTGAAGAGTGACCGGTCAAAAGATGAACCACCAAGATTCAGTGAGGAAACACCATCAGCTACTGAAAGGTATTTCATTTGGTTTGTTACAACATAGCATTAGCTATTTTCTCCACTGAGATATTTGTGATAGAAATTAAGTAAATAACACGATCACACAATTTCTGCTTCCTTCACTGTATTGTGTCTAGAGCTTCTTTACAGTAATACAGTTACACAGGCAGACACTAGGGAGCATAAATTCACTGTGGAAAATAGATCTTGCAATCAGACATGAATGTTTCCATCTATCTACAGAAATGACAATTTGCAACATTAAGGCCCGGTTTCACAGACAGGGCTTAGACTAAGCCAGGATTAGGCCATAGTTCAATTAGGACATTTAAGTAATTTTTATAAACATGCTTAGAAAAAAACATTACTGGTAGGGATGCACCGATACCGATACCAGTATCGGGTATCGGGCGATACTTTGTTAAAATACTCGTACTCGTATTCGTACATAAATTGCCGATACCACGCACCGATACCACTCAACAGTATTTCACTACGCGGATGTGATTTGCTGTCCTACCTGACTTCAATGTCTAGAGGGAGACAACGAGCCGGAAACTTGGCTTTGGAGATTCTGCCCAAAAAGCTTGTGTGTGAAAGCATCAAGACCAGACCGGTAGATTTTCACTGAGAACAGTAAGCAATGTCAGCGATTTGGGAATATTTTAAGATAAAAGACGACGACAGGAGTAAGGCAGTTTGTAAGATTTGTACCGCTACAGTGTCAAGGGGCGGAAAAGAAAGTACAGTGTTTAATACGAACAATTTAATTAAACATCTGAAGACACACCATAGTGCTAAGTACACAGAGTTCACCAATGCTAGTGCAAGACCGCGGCAGCAACAAAGCTTACCTGAAGTCTTGCAAAAGCGAGAGAAACTGTCCAAAGACAGCTAACGGCCATAAAAATAACGGAGGCACTTACTCACTTTATAGCGCTCGATGACCAGCCACTTTCGGTTGTCGATAATGTCGGATTTCGCCGTCTCCTTGGCGTGCTAGAGCCTAGGTATGACATTCCCAGTCGCCCCTACATCGCAGATGTAATGTTGCCAAAGGTGTACAATGGAGTGAAAAATCACGTTAAGTCCCTGGTGCATGATGCTACGGCAATAAGCTTCACAACTGATATATGGACTAGTAGTGTCTGCCCAATGTCTCTCCTCAGTTTAACAGCTCAGTGGATAGACGAAGCGTTTACGGTTCACCACATCATGTTACAAGCGAAACCATTTCGGGGCTCTCACACCAGCCAAGCTATAGCTAATATATTCGAAGACATGCTACAGATTTGGGGCATCCCAAAAAGTTCCGTCCATGTTGTGCTCCGAGATAACGCGAAAAATATGATTAAGGCCATGGCTGATGCTGGACTCCCTAGCCTGTCTTGTGCTGCTCACACTCTCCAGCTAGTGGTTCACGAAGGGCTCCTCTCTCAGAGAAGTGTTGCTGATGCTGTGGCTGTCAGTCGCAGAATAGTTGGGCATTTTAAACATTCTGCTTTAGCCTACTCCCGCCTCGAAGACATCCAGTTACAGATCAATCAGCCCACAAAACGACTTCAACAAGATGTCCAAACACGCTGGAACAGTACCTTTTACATGATCCAGTCCCTGGTCGAACAGAAACGGGCGCTAGGTATATATGCGTCTGAATACGAGCTCCCTGACAATCTCACGGCTAACCAGTGGACACTGTTGGAGAAGACGGCAACTATTCTGGGTCCATTTGAGGAGTTGACGCGAAGAGTAAGCTCTTCGGATGCCATGGCAGCAGACATGATTCCTGCGATCACTGTGTTGCTAAGATTTCTATCTAGAGAGACAGAGGACGACCACGGCATCAAAACTATGAAGGGAACGTTAGCTGCAGCCGTCAAGAAGCGATTTGGCGATATTGAAGGAAACCCCCTCTACAGCCTCGCAACTTTACTCGATCCGAGGTAGGCCTGCCTGTGTATCTGTGTGTGTCTGCGCGCGTGTGTGTGCGTCTGTGTGCGTGCACGTGTGTGTGTGTGTGTGTGTGTGTGTGTGTGTGTGTGTGTGTGCGTGTACTCAGAGGTGAACGCTGAATAGGATTCCATGCAAGTTACTTGGCTGGGATGTTTTTTGTGGAATTCCCAAATGGCCAAACAATGAACCTACATGTTTTGTATGTTTTAGGTATAAAGGTGTTTTTTTCTCAAACACCGACACTGCTGCAAATGCCAAGGGGATGGTAATGACTGAGCTGCAGAGGCTGACTGCAGAAGAGGATAAGCAGCAGGAAGATCACAACCAGCATGAACCACCTAACAGAAAACCACACAGGGACCAGGCTAGCAGCAGTTTAGACAATATATTTGATGAAATTGCAAATGAGCAAGCATCAGCAGCACTGACCCCATCTGCTGTAGGTTTTACTGCACAATTAGAGACATACCTTGGGGAGGCCCCAATGGCCCGTGAGGACAAACCACTGCAATACTGGGAGGTTAACAAAGTGCGGTTCCCTTCTCTGGCCAAAATGGCAAACAGATACCTCTCAGCACCGTGCAGTAGCGTTGACAGTGAACGACTGTTTAGCTCAGTGTCACACATTGTGAGTGAAAGCAAAAACAGATTAACACCTGACCATGCAGAGATGATTCTGTTCATCAAAAAAAATCTCCCTCTCACTTTCCCCAAAAATACATAGCCTAGTTCAGAGGCTGCAACATTGTTTGTGAATTGTCAACAACATAGTGTGTTGATTTATTTAATAATAGAATACTGCCACATAGTTTAAGTGAAAGTTTGTGTACTTAAAAGCAGTTAAGCAGGCTGTTTTGAGACTTTGTGTAACTGAATGCTAATAAGTAATAGTTCTGCTCACTTTTTGTTAAGTTGGGTGTGTTAACTATGCAGAACTTTTCATTTACTTTATCTGGTTATGTTTACATTGTCTAAAGTGATGACATTGCCTTTTTTTTGTTAAAACCAAAAAGATGTGTATATTTTTGGCTTGGAATAGCCTTCTGTTAAAGATTTTTGTATATATCCTTACTAAAGGCAACAAATAAAACCTCCCTCTAAATTAATTGCACTTTCATTTAAACCAAATCTAAGTATCATCAGGTATCGGTAAGTACACAAATGAAAATACTCTTATCGGTTTGTAAAAAAATTGGTATCGTTTCATCCCTAATTACTGGTGTGCATCTTGAGACAAAACAAAGGCACTGATATATTTTAAGATCAGTCAGTGCAAGTTTATTTCAGTTGAAACAGCGAAGACTTACATTTTAGTCTAGGACTAGGCTTAAACCTTGTCTGTGAAACCAGGGGTAAACCTTTTGTAAAATGTTTTTTCCCCCTCTCCCTCTGTTCTCTGTGTCATTAGTGTAAGATCAGGCTCTCATGTGTCCAGCTCTGTGTCTGTGAAGAGTGACCGGTCAAAAGGTGAACCACCGGACTTCAGTGAGGAAACACCATCAGCTACTGAAAGGTATTTCATGTGTTTGTATTATATGGCACTAGATAATTTCTCCACTGGGATATTTGTGATAGAAATGAAGTAAAAAAACAATAAAATCACAGATCATAATATCTGCTTTCCTTTTTACTGATGTTACGACCCCTGGCTCAAAGGGAAGCAACAAAAAGAGGGACGCACGCAAACATAAGGCTCAAAGAGAAAAGACTTTTATTAAGCTCAAAAATAAATCATAATAAAACAAAACAGAAAAAAAAAAAAAAAAAAAAAAACAAAAAAAAAGAAATAAA
>JAFVLL020018365.1:0-35972 GCA_021397915.2 Tor tambroides | reverse complement strand
AGATCAAAAGGATAAACAATGCAGATTTATTTTCACAGCCACCTTTGCTCAGATTTACCAAGGGTGCCAATATTAGTGGAGGACACTGTATATACCCTGAATGCACTGCAAGTGGCTTTGGATAAGCATCAGCCATATGCATAAACATGCATCATATTTAGGAGAAACGGCTGAGACAAAGTCAGTGCAACACAGCTGAGAGCTCCATTAAGTCTCCTGAACTGTTAAAGAGCAACTTTTGAGCAATTTCCTCTGGAGCCGTGATGCTCATGTAGGAGATGCAGCTTTGAATCCCACTCACGCGTCCACAATATTTTCATGTTCCTTTTCCACTGTTCTGTCAATACAAACTGGCAAATGGACAACAATAAAGAAGCGGTTGTGTAAAGAGTGTAATAGAGTGTTTGTCTTTATGTTTACAGCAGTTCTGTCTGGGACACACCAGAGTCTTCACCTTCTTCCTGCGATCGTCCAGCTCCTCGGCACCATCTGTCTGACATTCCTCCTCAGATGATACAGATACCCGTCTGCGCACACACCGCCTGTGTAGGACGCCCCCCGCGGCAGCAATAAGAACTGCCCCAACACGTGACCACCCTTCCTGCTACTGCCTCCTTCATTTCCTCCTGTTTCTCTTTCCCTTTGTCCTGCCTTGACACCTCCTCTTACCACTCAAGTCTACTTTTCCTTTGGTTTCTCATCATCTTTGTGGTCACTTGTTGAGCTTATTATCTGCTAAGTGGCACCTTTTATGTTATATATAAGCATAACTTCTGTTAATTTTGTGCATTTCTGTCCATGTGTCTTCATCTCAGTCACCACTGTGTATGTATCTGACACACCAAAGTGTCAATTATTACCAAAGATGACGGAGGGCTTACAGGATGAACAGACAGCTGAAAGAGCAACAAGGACGTCCTTTCCCCAAATGAACTACTCTTTCCACAGACTCAAGTGCATGGAGATGTGAATTCCTTAAGACACTACGATTGCAAGGAATTACGTGAGCCGGAATGGATGAGTGAAACAAGTGGTCACGAAGTTTATGATGACCTGCACATGTACATGATATATTGGGAAGCATCAAGCTGCAGAAAGGACAAACGGACTCCAACTGCAACTTCTATGACTATGACAATGTGAAACTAAAGAAGCACAAATTTATATCTTTTTTTGTAGTTATTTCGGTTCCTTTACGTGGTATTCCGTCAGTCTGGGTTTGCTGTACACTTCTTGTCCTTTGGCTTACTTTACCAGAAACCGCGTGCCACTGCTGCATTGCCATTCAGTTTGTTACGGGGTAGAATTCGATTCTGAAAGTGACACAATGTGAATTTTGGACCAGAAGAGCATCAGTTACCTCACCCTCAAACTACAAGAACCATAAAGCACCTGGACAACTTAAGAGAACGATCACTTTTAGCTTCAGTCAAACTGCCGGGAGAGTGTTGTCTCACTGGGTCAGTCGTTCTCATTCAGCAATAGGACCGTACCTCTGACTGCAATGAATATGATATGGGCACATGGACTCCAACAGATGGACGCCTCTGGACAGACAAACTCCCCTCTTGGCTTGAATGATCAAGAATGTCATTTTTGCATAGCGTTAGAGAGAAACCATGTGCATGCAAGCTCTTCAACGGTTGCCATTGAGAAACTATTTTATTTTGGAAGTTTTGAGATGGCAAGCAAACAGTGTTGATCTAAAAGATACAATGTTCCTCGTTGAAGCATCCTACAGTAATGCTGCATTCCATTTACATCGGAAAGTTGGACTTTCCAGCTTCCAACTTGGAAAATTACAATTGAATGCCACTTGAAGTCGCTTGAGATTGAAAACTTTTGACAAAATGGTGGCATCCAGTACGATGCACACAGTTAAAGCAAATAAAATACATCGACAGGTCAAAGTTCCTACAATAAATGATAAATGATAAAACACATTTAGCAAACATCTGCAGATAAATGAGCCTCTAAGATGGTAAACATCCACCTGCAGAAAAAATGCTAGCACTGTGGAACATCATTTATCCTCTAATTTGGCTGCTAGGGACTTCTTTGTTGACAATCAAGATCTGTACAGCAAACGGTAGCATTGCCATTTTTATTTTCTTATACATCATCTTGAAAAGTCGGAAACATCAAGTAGGAGTATCCCACGTCTGACTTTGAATGGAACGCAGCATAAGTCACAGATGCCAATGGTTTAAGATTCAGATGCAATATGTTATGGATGATTTTACCTTCAAAAGTTGTGAAATGTAGGCTACCTTCCCTGGAACTGTTTTTGAAATATGTCATTACGTAAAATAACATTTAAGCACACGGTTACAGTTCAGTAGCAATATGTGATTGTCAGACGTGTGAGCAAACCACTGTGTTCAGTCCTTTCTGAAAGTTCAAGTACGTTTCATCACATCTGTCATCACTGCAAGGGAGGGGCAGGCACAGAATTCTAAGAGCGTATGATGAAAAGAAGGAACCAATTGTGCCTCTGTTTGAGTGTCCTTTATCAGATTTGCATATGCTTAGATGTTACGGTGCAATCGTATATCCAGTATATATTTCAATTGCTTTGCTCTAGTATTACTCATACTCGTAGTTCCATCCACAGTGGAGCTTTAAGGTAAGTCTGTTTACAAACATAAAATGCGCAAAATGATTTTTCCAGCTTGTAATATTCGCTCACGCTCATATTTAACCAGTTCATATTTATCCTAACGTGGCGTACGTCTGTCGCTGTTGAAGAGATTATCATAGACTCGCTCCTCAGGTAATTCCATAGGTAACAGGGACAGGGCCAGGAATAATTCAACCCCCGTCCAGGTTCTCCTACAGTTAAAGACACTCCCGCGGCTGTAATACTGTTCCTCGTGTATGTTACCGTAAACGCTCTGAACTGCACAATGCCTTCACTACATGTCATGTATAGCTATCAGCTATCGTTTCTAATCCATGCTAAGTTTAGTAGGACCTACTACAGGACACGAACGATTCGATTTAATGCAAAAGGGAAAATGAGAGCGAAACAATAAGTGGAGGGTTATGTCATTTTACGTTGTGCGTTGAACATTACGTATTCCAAACATCTCCTTTGTTTCTTTCCGACGTGTGTTTGGTGACATCCCAATGTTATCCAGAAGCCGTCATCCATGTCTGTGACTCTTTGTGATATTCTTTGGTTTTGTATTCAAACCATGTCTGATTGTTTGATTTAAATGGATCTGGTGTACAAGTCTGCATTTACAGCTACGGTTTGAGGCAAAGGCGAGATCTAAATACTGTGCAATATAAGATGAAGATGAAGATTTATCATGCAATTTAATGTCTAAGCTCAAATAACACAGGAAGTGCACCATCACCCCTGATGATGAGCTAATGAATGTGAATGTACTCTAATTAGAATGTGAAATCTTACTGGCCGAACTTCTTTGCATTGTAAATGCACAAAATTCAGCGGAATGGATTTTAATATGGCATGATGTGTTAAATGGAGATGGAAGTGCTTTGCTTAATAATATCAGCATAGTAAAATTAGCCAAAATGTATAATAAACACAGAGGAGCAAGGAATATGTAAAAATTGGTCAGAAATTCCATGTTGGCTTTTTTACTGGCTACATTCACATGACAGAATACAACAGAACATATGAAGTTTGAACGCCTCTTTAAGAATTAAAGTTTTGTTCTAAAATGTTTGACATTTTGGAACATTCTGAAAGATTTCATACTTAAATTCTGTGGTTTGGTTATTTTCCTTGTACTTTTTTCCCCTCTCAAACACTTAACAGCCAATCTCATTCTATGGTTATACAATTTTTATTTTTTTATTTTTATACAGGACTGACACCCATATTGTGTTGCTGTGTGAATGTAGCCACTCTCTGAAGTCGTCATCAGTCTGTAAAAGCCAAATGTGAAGGCTGAAGACATCTTGCTGCAATATATTTAATGTGGCATTCGTATTTAGTAAGTAAAGATCAGGGGCCAATGAGACTTTATTATTGACTGGCATGCTACCAATGGGAAATCAAACTATGATGTTTGACACATTTTGTTTTTGACACTTTTCAGATCGTTGACTACCAGTGTCTTCTGATCATGTCCACATGTATGACTCAAACATGATCAGAGAATGAAGCATAACACATGTAGCATTATCTGTGCACGTAAATCACTAGAATGTACTATAAGAAAGGCCATTTCCTGTTCCTCTTGGAGGAAGTCAGTAGATTCCCATTTGCAGCACTGGTAAAAGTTCACTATGGATCTTACTGCCACATGCCCTCCTCGCTACTGATTGATGCGTTATACTTTATCTGTTAAGAGTACATGGGTGAATCTCACAAAAACATATCCAGGTCATTTCATTCTAAAATATTTAGGAAAAAGACATGATAGCATACAAAAAAATTAAGCCTGTTTTAGTTTTTTTTTTTTTTTTTTAGGCATTTTTGAGACAATTCAGAGTGCTTTATTTTTATTTTCATATTTTTGTTTTATTTTTTGTAATTCTTATTTTGACTGTCACTTCTGTAATAGAGTAAAAAATAATATAATACAATAACTTAGTATAACAAAGCACTAGTTAAAGGCATGACACTTTATCATGTAGTTTAATATTTTTTATTTAAAATGTACTGACAATTGTCATAAAAGAGGCTTTATTTACCTCTTGAAAAAAAAATTCAATTATAAATCTAGACAGATTTTTTTTGTGTTATTGATTCACCTGTGCATTTAATAAAATACAACAACAAATCCCTTGACCAAACCTGAAGATCCATCTGTGAAAGTCACCAACACACACTCACAAAACCAGTCCCATCAATGCTGAAGAATGTTGGTGAGTGTTTGATTGATCATTTGATTGGCTGTTCTGCCGTATGCAAAGTGTTCAGACCAGAGAGAGAGTTTCTGTTTTTGTTTTGTTTTTCGTTTGTTTGTTTTTCGATCTACCGGCGCACAAGTGAGAGAGCAACTTGTAGTGCTGGATGTTGTATATTCTCTGTCATGTAATGAACTATTTTAGAGGAAAAATATATTTGAAATATGACTCCAAGATGTATAAATAAATAACCATGAAAGATCTGCATTGTGTGTGGTTGTGTTCCTAAAACTTGCTCACTAGAACTGTCATAAATGCTTCGATTATGCAGCGTTATGGCCTGAAGAATCTGTTACAAACATGACGCTTAAAAGACACCACGCCACATCTGTTAATCAAGAGCTCGTTCACACACGCCGCAGGGGTCATTAACACTGACGACCCTGAAAGAAGATACAAATTTATACCACACGCACTTTGCACATGGAAACCATTGCTGAAAATTGAAAAATAGTTAGAAAAAGCACACATAGCGGACACATTTTTCGTCATGGATCATTTTTTTGGTCCTTGCATCTTACAGATGATGATTAATCATGATGAATCATTGCATGATTCATTAATCTTCAATTTACGAATAGCAAATATTTTTCACAGATTTCTTCACAAGGACAAGACATAATACAAAATGTTTTATATAATAGTTAATATAATATCATAAAAACTACATAGACATAAAAAGCAGACAAAAGAAGAAACAAAAATAATAAAAATGTGACAAAACAAAAATTACTGATACTTTAACAAAAATGAAAATAGGTCATATTACAAAATAAGGTTACACATTATTTTAAGGTGTCCTTGTTACAGTCTAATTATAGATTTAAGTACTGAGTAATATTAATTAATTACATGTACTTACTATATGGTCAGGGTTAGGATTAGGGTTTGGCTTAGGGTTACTTGCATGTAATTTTGCATAATTTATTGTTATTAGAATAGTAAGTACATGTAACGTGTAACAAGGACACCTTAAAATAAAGTGTTACCCAAAATAATTTACCCAAATAATTTGGATCTCGTACAGAAATTTAAGCCTGTTTTAGAGTTGTTGTTTTTTTTTTTGCATTTTGCATTTCAACAATATTTTATTACAATTTTATTGCACTTTATTTTTATTCAGTTTGATTTATTTTTTGTAATTCTCATTTAGCTGGATTGATTGTCCTAATAGAACAAAACAATTAAAATGCAATACAATTGCTTAGCATAAACCATTAAAAGCAAGACATATTTTATATTGTAGATTATTCTTTTATTTATTGCATTACAGCAATGTAGTAAAAGCTATATAAAACAATATATAAAACTAACTCAAATTCAAACTTGATAAAAACTATAATTCATCTCATCGATACTACAGTACATTAATATTATGTTTTTGGTCCACAAGGTCTCCTCTATGGAAGTAAATGATGACAGGATTTTCATTTTTGAGTGAAATGTTTTTTAGGTCTCTTGAGTGATGAAAGGGCAACCTCTGAGCAATACCACTTCCTTTTGGGCTTAATTTTTTATTGCATTTCTTTCTATTGTATTTTTCTTCTGTCTGTATTTTTCACTTCCACCTCATCTCTTTCTATGGACTCTCATTTGTCCCCTGGTTCTCTCTGGATCTGTCAGTACATCTGTATTTACCGCTGCAGCTCCTCCCACACGCTCTCATCCTTCACTCCTGCACTGAGAGACTACAAACTCCATGACACTTGATCACATTTTTAAACTTATCCTCAGACACCATCATCATTCTTATAGCCCGAGAAAGCGGGACATGACAGAACAAGGTGTTTACATGAAAATATGATGTCTTGTCACTGAAAAAAGAAGCAAGAAAACATGCCACACTTGTCGGGTTATACTTGACTGAGTTCCAATTGAGGAGTTTAATTGCTGGTCGCTATGCTGCATCAACGCTGCATTCGAATGGATGGAAAAAATGAGCAGAGACGCCTCAGTAGCCACACCATTTCAGAGACGTTGTTAAAGAGAGCTCAGAAGGAAAGCAGCTGAACTCTGCTACACATGATTTTAGTGCTCACATCTCTCTCTAATCAAACGCTTGAATGAAAGAACCTCCTGCCCTCAAAACAATACTCCACTATCACATGCTAACCAGATAATGACTAATTAGTTCATTTCCATGCTAATACACCAAATTACCTAACAAAAAAATAAACTAAACATATAATGTTTTTTTTATTTTTTATTTTATTTAATCATGATATATTTTTTTGGAAGGTTAAAATATTATCTGTCATCCGAGAGAGGGAGTTTTTATTCATTTATTTTCAGTTTAGTTTTTAGTACACAAACATAAATATACTAAAAAAAAAAAGACAATAAAATTGCTAAATCTTTAAAAAAAAAAAATTCCTAAACCTTTAATTAAATTTTTTAAAAGGAAACCTGAAAATATGAGAACAAATCTGATTTAAAATAGTAATAATAATAATAATCTCAATAATACTAAAATTACAATGCTTGCTGTATACTACCATTGTTGCTCAATGATATTCAGATCTACACTTTTTTTTAGTCCTATAGAGGTCAACTTATATTACCAGCATGCAAAACTTTTTTTATTTTTTTAATAATAATATTTATATATTATGTGGTATATGTTATATATATATATAGAAATAAATAAAATAAAATAATAAAATAAGTCAAACTGATTATTGATCTATGCCTGAGCCATAAATGCCATGTGTATGGGGGAAAAAAATGGCAATACTGAGTAGCTAATAAGTCCATTTAATATTTTAAAACCTCTCTCAAAATAAATAAATGCAATGGTTTAAAATAAAATAAAACAAAATAAAATATCATTAGTGGTAAAGAAATTACCCACATTCTTAAAAAAAAACTAACTAACTAACTGAGAAACAGTAAAAATCACATAATTTATATTTCTTTCTTTGAGAGGAGAGACCTAAATTTCTTCTCAGTCTTTCTCAGCTTAGGTGATATTATGTCCTTGAAAGTCACATTTCTCCCTCAAAGTGGAGATTCTCTCATAATGGCTGGTTCATGCAAGGTCTCCTACTGTACCTCATGTTTTCTTACTCATTCTCTGCAAGGCCATTTTGCTTTAAACAGTTTTAATTAACAGAAGGAGAAAATGAGTTCTGTGCGGTGAAGGAATGTTTCTGTTTTTGGAGGGAATTGAATTGTTTGCTCCAATTATACATCTCTCAAATCAGCGTTAAAATGAAAAGAATTCCTGAGAACACAGGTGTCACGCAGGTGATGTTGATGACAGCTCACCAAAGCATTAATACTAAGGTTTATGAAATAAACAGGATATAAATAAAACCAACACAGCAGAGTCAGTTCAATATGCATGTAACATATAAATATTGTATGACAGCACATGAATAAACATCAAATTGAATATGACTACAAAGCCATCCAATGTGTATATTAACAAACACTACCACTACAGTACAAGATCTACTATATCACAACATGCCCACATTACAGATGAATAATGCAATTAAGATATTAAGTTTCATACAAAACCCAGAGAACTAAAATGTTTTACCAATAGTGCAAAGTCAAACTAATTTTTTTTCCCTCATACGCCATTCAGATAAGAACAGCAATTATACTGTAATGCCAAATTAAGTCTACTCTTTGAATTTAGAATCAAATACAATAATATCCCATATGGCATAACTAACTAAATAAAATAAATAAATAAATAAATAAAAATGCCAAAATATATTTTGAAAATATGCTACATATATGTTGAAAACAATGAAGGTCAATTAAATATATATTTTAAAATTGAAAATATACTGAAAAGTATGTTCCCTGCTGATTTGTATTAATACATGTTCGCACATGTTATAGACAACAAATAACGTTTGTGACATATAAATGTATTTTCTTGAATTGAAATACATGGAGGGCAAAATATAAACTAAACACTTTTAAAAATATGTATATATATTTGTAAAATCTCTCTCACTCTCTCTCTCTATATATATATATTTAGAGAAATATATTTTGAAACATATTTTTGCAAATATATATTTTGGCAACCAAGACATAGTCAGTCGTTTAATTTCAGGCAGCTTGGAAAAACTCGAAAAACTGCAACACCCTTTGAGTATATACATGTATATATAGAGAGAGAGAGAGAGAGAGAGACTTTTAAACCCCCTTTTTATTATTATTCAAAACAATTTTAAGGGTTCAAAATTTAAAAATTAACAACAAACATTTACAAAAACAAATAACAAAAATCAAACACATTTCACCAATTAAAAACTAAACTTCTATCTTCACTCACAGACACTAATGCCTCTCTCACACCCCACCTCCATTCAAAAAAAGCAACATTATCAGTGTATTGATAGTATTTAAACATATATGGTAGATATGGTAGATTTAAACATTGCTACCATATCAACATCCTTTCCTGCATTTTTACACTGATGAGACTTCAAAATGGCTAGCTTAGCTTGGCCAATTAAAAAATTTGCAAGAACACATTGTTGTTGGCATGACCTTGTATATCGATATCCTAAAATAAACAAAATATTGTCATACAAAAACCCCAATTTTATGATCAATCTTTCAAGTATTACAAATAAAGAACCAAGTCTTGGACATTCAAAAAACATGTGAAAAACAGTATCATGAGCATTAAAAAATGGACATGAAAGTCGTGACGTACTGTCAAGTATGGTGACCCATACTCGAAGTTGGTGCTCTGCGTTTAACCCATCCAAGTACACACACACAGCAGCGAGTAGTGAACAAATGCACACACACACACATGAACACACACCCAGAGCAGTGGGCAGCCATTGCTCCAGCGCCCGGGGAGCAATTAGGGGTTCGGTGCCTTGCTCAAGGGCACCTCAGTCGTGGTATTGAAGGTGGTGAGAGTGCTGTTCATTCACAATCCCCACCTTCAATTCCTGCTGGTGTGAAAATCGAACCGGCGACCTTCAGGTTACAAGCCCGACTCTCTAACCATTAGGCCACAACTGCCACAACTGACATAATAAAACCATCTCATTAAATTTCGAGACTAAACTATTTGATGCTATAGCACAGTGGAGTACTCTCCACTGAAGATCTCCACATCGCTTAGAGACAGGAGGTTTATATAATACTCTCCATGATGGATGTACTCCCTCACAAACAGAAATCTTTTCTCTCCATTTAGTATCTGGTCTTCCTTGCAACTGTCCAATATGTACAGATTTGACACAAATATAATAAAGAGTTTTCTTTGCCACATTATGAAAAACCAAATCACCATATCCCTTCAGCAATGTACTCGGATTCATTCTACTCCCAATTCCCATATCTTTGGGGGTCACCTTCAGCTCAGGGAAGTTCTGAGGTAAAAAACCATTTACCAAAGCTGAATTTATAAAGGAAATTAATGCAGAGGGAAAAGCATCTTTAATACACTTAATAATCCTATCCACAGTTCTCAAAGATTTTAATTTAACCTGTGCCGCAAGTGAAAGCACAGTTCGCCACTCACATTGTGTCAAATCAATTAAATCCATTACTTTACTAACCCCAGCATTTAATAACCGTGGAATAAAACAAGACATACTAGATGGTAATTTTATAAGGGGATTAAAAAACAAAGGTTCTGAAATCCCATAATGTACCTCTTCTGTTCTTGAAAAAAAAAAATATTTCCATGATCTAATAACTGACTCATAAAAATTTGAAAAAAAACATTGTGCCCTTTCCTCAAATTGTTTTTCCATTAAAAACAACTGTTTATCAAGGCCTATTCCACCCATATCTGTTAGTATAGACAACCCAAATGCAGCCCAATGTAAAGGAACAGAACAATACAAAAGTCTCTGCAATGTTTGTAATCTCATTGCTAATATTTTTGACTCTATATGTATTAGTCCTTGACCTCCCTCTGCCACAGGAAGGTAAAGTATCCCAGGAATAAGCCAATGGTGACCATTCCAAAAAAAATCCACAAAAGCTTTTTGAATGGTAATAAGCAGTTCCTTAGGAGGATTTAAAACAGTAACCCTATGCCACAGCATAGAGGCTGCCAAATTATTAATAATCAAGCACCTCCCTCTAAAAGAAAGCTGCGGGAGAAGCCATCTCCATTTCTGTAATCTACCAATCACCCGATTTGCTAATCCCACCCAATTCTTTTCAATGTATTGAGCTGTCCCAAAAAAAACACCAAGTACTTTAAATCCATCCTGAGCCCATTTACACTGTTGAGGCAATTGAGGCGGTCCTATATCCTCCCATTCTCCCAACAAGAAGGATGCACATTTATCCCAATTAATACGAGAAGATGTAGCTTTCTGAAACTTATTCAAACAAGAAATAAGTTTAGTAACATCATCAGTGCTCTTAATTATCACAGTTACATCATCTGCGTACGCTGTAAGCTTCACCGGGGCTACTTCTGGAAAACCTGGGACACCAATACCACACAGCTGTTTCCTCAGCATAAACAACAGAGGTTCAATAGAAATAGAATACAAAAGACCAGACAGAGGACATCCTTGTCTTATTCCCCTGGTCACAGGGAAAGGTCTAGTTAAAGACCCATTAATCCGTAACATACTGTAAATATCACTGTACAGAAGCTTGACAAGAGAAATAAAATGAATGCCAAAACCAAAAGCTTCCAGGGTCTTAAACAAATAATGATGGTCCACCCTATCGAAAGCTTTTTCCTGATCCAAAGATAGGAATCCAATGTCCAGTTTGTGTCTTTGTGCAACTGTAATCATGTCTCTGACAAGAAAAAGATTATCAAAAATTGAACGTTTAGGGACACAAAATGACTGATCTTCATGGATAATGTTTATCATATATTTTTTAAGTCTATTAGTTATTGTTTTGGACAAAATTTTAAAATCAACACAGATCAGTGACACGGGTCGCCAATTTTTAAGGAACCCAAGATCTCCTTTTTTTGGAATTAATGTTACAACTGCCCTCCGACAGCTCAGTGGAAGTTTCCCTTGATTAAAACTTTCCAGAAAGACCGCATACAAGTCCTCCCCAATCAAATTCCAGAAAGTACGATAAAATTCCGCTGATAGGCCGTCTAATCCAGGCGATTTCCCAGGGCTCAGCTCCTGGACAGCCAAAGAAAGTTCAGCAAAGGATATAGGATTCTCAAGGGTTTGTTGATCTTCCTCTGATAAATGTGGTAAATCACACAAAAGTTGTTCTATTGCTGCTCCATCACATATTTCAGCGCAGTAGAGGTCCTCATAAAAGGAAAGAGCGTGAGTACGGATTTCCTGCTGATCAGTTGTCACACCACCCTGAGGTAAATTCAGCTTGTGAAAGTACTTCTGTTCTCTTGGTTTTTTTTCAAGGCCAAAGAAAAATGCAGAAGGAGCATCCATTTCATTTAGCTGAGAATATCTGGTCCTTAAGAGGGCTGTTTTTCCTTGCTCCTCCAACAATGTCTTTAAAAAAATTTTATTCCTCTCAATAGAATCAGGAGAGTCACCATGACTGCTTTGTCTCAGAATGTCCTCTTCTAGTGATTTCATTTTTTCTTTAAGAGTTCTGGTGTTATGGGCAGTATATTGTTGGCAAAACAACTTAATATGCACTTTGCCCATATCCCACCACTGACTTAAAGAAAAACTGCATCTCTCCTCTCTCCAAGATTGCCAGAAAAGGTTAAAAGAGTGAATAAAAGAGTGATCCTGTAATAATCTGTTGTTAAAATGCCAATGTGATTTGTAGATTTTAGAAGACAGGACAGAAACAGTTACAGAAATATAGTGGTGGTCAGATAAAAAAGATGGTACTATTAAACTATTATAAAACCTACCACTATTACTCTTAGCAACATAAAATCGATCAAGTCTTGCTCCAGACAAAGCATTAGAGTTAGTTTTTAACCAGGTATACTGTTTAATTCCAGGGAAACTATCTCTCCATAAATCAACAAAATCATAATAATCAATAACATTTTTTAAAATTTCTGCAGAACTTGGATGAGGTTCATCATGATTCCTATCTAGATCAGGGTTTGTAGTGCAGTTAAAATCACCTCCTACTACCACAATATTATCCTGTGGGCACTGTGACAAAGCATCAGACAACTTTTTAAAAAATATTTTGCGCTCTTGTCCAACATTTGGAGCATATACATTAAAAAAAGAAAACCCCATTTGTCCAACCATAACATCTGCTCTTAAAAGTCGGCCAGGTATTATCTCAAACATAACCGGTTGATTGCAGACACATGGAGAAAAAAGTATAGCAACACCAGCACTAAGATTAGTCCAGTGGCTTATTAAAATATTTCCCTTCCAATTTAATAATCTTTGTTAACGTTAGTTAAAAATACAACTGTTAATTATTAGTTCATGTTAGCTCAAGTTTATAAAACAACATTAACAGATACAACTTTTGACTTTAATAATGTATTAGTAAATAATAAAATTAACATTAACTATGACTAATCAAGTATTTTTCATTCATGTTAAATAACTGGAACCTTGTTGTAAAGCATTCTATAAAAAGGTCATTCAAATGTTCTAATTTTCAGTTGTACATGACATTATTGATAAATGCGCATTATCAGTTATGAATCATGTTATGTTGAAATGAAATTCAACATATTATATTCTCCATGTTGGGTTTTTGTGCACATATGCTGTTATGCTGAAGATGGTAAGTATTTGGCAGCCGAAGAGCACGTGTTTGTTTTACTGATGTAATTACTGACATTATGCGAGAAGTGTAGCTCTGCAACAGGCCGAAGGTGAAACCGACAACTGCACGAAGACAAGACATCTTAAAATACTCTACATCAGATCTTTTCATCTCGCCAAAGCACAACTATGCATATGAAGCGAATGAGACATCTCTCTCTCTCTCCTGTCCAGGGTTTCTGAGGTTTTCTTAACACTTTATTAACAGAACTTTATTAACAGAGATTTACTCCTGCGAGTCTTTGACGGACCTGACTTGCATCTCAAACACCTTCACTCATTCCCTCGCTGCCTCTAAATGCCCTGCTGCATTCGCCCGTGCAGCTCAATTTCACCAACAAATGCATCTAACAGAGTCTGGTTAGGTGGGCCCTGGTGAGCCGAGGCCTTAAATTGAAGAGGAATTGGGTTTCTAACAAGACTCCAGAGCTCTGGTTAGCTTTGACAAGCCCCTCCGAAAACACAAGTATTAAAGCGCTCCGTGGCTGACACACACATTAAGACGGGCCACTGTGTTCTGCAGAGGAGAAACCGACCTCATGGGACAGAACTGGAGCGGCCAGGCAAACTCCAGTGTTCTGTGTTATACTTCATTCTCATCTTGTTCTGCTATTCTGTTCGTTTGCCGTTTTTCTCAGAGCAATTTCTGTTGGTTTAGGATTATTATTTAACCGCCTCCCTCATTCCACCTCAACACGATGTTTACACAATTTTTCCTAATCAAACATCATCTTTCGTTAAGCGTTTTCATTACGTCACATTTAGTCATTTAGCAGAGACTTTTATCCAAAGTGACATGCAAATGAGGAAAAGCACAAGCAATTCATCACACAGAAGCCAACAACACTGAAATTTTAAAAGTAAAGTAAACCAGAGTAGCTAAATCTAAAGTGTAAATGTGGACTCTAACTGTTATAAAATGAACATGCATTTTCAGAAATATGCTCTGGACACTAATTATAACTTACATAATGGAAAGACAAGACAATTTCATATATATATATATATATATATATATATATAATTTTTATGTGTGCGAGTACATTGCAACTTTTAATATTGGTTTCCTATTTTAATATATTATAAAGTATAATTTATTTCTGTGACGCAGCGCTGAATTTTCATCAGCCACATTACTCCAGTCTTCAGTGTTACATGATTCTTCAGAAATCCTTCTAATATGCTGATTTATTGTCAGTGTTGAAACTGTTGTGCTGCTTAATCTTTTTTTTTTTGGAACCTGTGATAATTTTTCTTTGATTCTTTGATTAATAAAAAGTTAAAAAGCACATAATGTATTCAGTATAGATCTTAAAATAAATCTTTTCTAATAATATAAGTCTTTACTATCACTCTTTATCCATTTAACACATCCTTGCTGAATGAAAGTATTGATTTCTTTAAAAAAAAAAAAAAAAATTACTGACCCCAAACTTTTGAATAGTATTGAATACTGTGACACAAAAATTCTATTTTGAATAAACACTGTTCTTTTTTACTTTTTATTTATCAAAGAATTCTGAAAAAAGTAGCACAACTGTTTCCAACATTGGTAATAAATCAGCATATTAGAATGATTACTGAAGGATCATGTGACACTTTAGACTGGAGCAATGATGCTGAAAATTCAGCTTTGCTTCACAGGAATAAATTATATTTTAAAGTATATTAAAATAGAAAACTTACTTTAAATTGCAATAGCATTTAAAATAATTACAGTTTTTTTTTCTGTATTTTTGATCAAATAAATGCAGCCTTGAGCATATGAAATTTATATAATAAATATTTACTAATTATAAACAAATGTAAAAAAAAATACAAATTTTTGTGCTATTATTTTTATTATTATTATTATTATTATTATTATTGTGTGTGTATATATAAAATATTTCTTTAAAAAAAATTATATATATATATATATATATATATATAGTATATTTTCATCGAACAGGATTGAATTTTTGGGCTGCATTGAATTCAATAATGAAATGCCTTTAACTGAAAATTGAGTGTTTAATCTTGTTATTTTACATTATTGACACTATTTTCCTATTCTGATATTGGAAAGTTGCTTTGACACAATCTGTATTGTTAAAAGCACTATATAAATAAAGGTGACTTGACTTGACTGACCAAACATTACAGAAATAATCAATCCTTCGCTAATGCATACTCATTTTTGTGCTATTACTTTCCTACCAAAATGATGATAATGTCTTAGAGTAAGTGAGGAAAACGGGGAAAAAAACTCATGATGATTATAAAAAAAAAATATTTCCACAAAAAGTTTGGTTTGAAACATTTTGACAAGAGAATGTAAAAAATAACAACTGAGTATTTCTTAATAAATTGCCAGTTATAAGTAACTACAGAACCTGGAGACAGAACAAAAATGACATCCACTCAAACTAAAGTAATGAAATGATTTACTGTTCACACCTACATTCATTTAAGTGTAATAAAAGTTAAATAAAATGATTTACATCTTTACAAATCATGAGTTTAATAATTTATCCAATATATTAAGACATTAACATGTTAGATTAAGAGCTCACAGAAGAAGTGTCTTCACTTTCAATTTCTTGATTTTTTTTCATTAAAACATTAACAAATTATAAACTATATCTCCTTCTCACTTTATGCAGATGCAGATAATCATAATTAGATAAATGTAGTATATGCATTTAACCTCTCCAGTCTTTAATCCATTTGCATTATGCATTACTAACTACAAGAGATCCTCATCCTTGCTTGCCGCCCCCATTAGCAGGTCATCTCTGGATGTGATATGTGATGTCCTTCTTATGTAACTCGTCTCTTTTAACATGCATTCACTAAATACAGATACAAGATATCACCTGACACAAAAATACCCACACTATCCGGCTCTTTACACAAACGCGGGTCAGTAAGTCAGTCCATTAGTAGCCTGAGAAAGGAGTGGGTTACTAGTTAAGAGATCATGTGATGGGGTTGAGAGCGCCTCTTCATACAAACCCTCGACCTCATGCTGCATTATCTCTCGCAGCACAAGAGCCTGGTTTGCTACCAACTTCAGCTTTTTTAAAGTAACACGTTAAAACAAGCACTTCAAAGACTGGTTACGTTTGACCAGTAGTCTGACTCTTTAAAAACAAATATGACTATATTTACATTTAATCATTTACTGTAGCATATGCTTTTAGCCAAGCCTTGTGACACTGTCACACAGGACACATGTTTCAACCTGCTCAATATATTATAATGATTTTATGTATATTTGAGTTTTACTAGGGTTTCATGTTGTCTTAGCCATTTTATTCCTCTTAACCATTTTTAATGTGTGTATGTCTTTAAGTGACTCTGGGTCTGCCTGTCATGTGACTCATCACATGACAGGAAATAGGAAATGAACAGTATAAAGGAGGCAGCATGGCAAGCAATCAGCCCCTTATTTTACAAACGTGCTGGTGATAACCATTTCTGGACTGTGGAGTTTTATTTTGACTTCTCTTTCCAGATACAAGCACTTGGAACATCACTTGGATTGTATATACACTGTTGGACACTTTTGGGACATTCACTTTGGGACTAGCAACACACTGGATTTCTTATGGACTGTTTTATGGTATGGTGCAAATGGACTCCATGCTTTTAACAGCCCAAGTTATTTTAGTTTTATTGTGTTGTTTTAAGTTCCCTGTGAGTATTGTTTGATTTTCACCTTTAACATTGAAGTCTGTCTCATCTTTTTAAACACTCAAAGCTCTCACACAGTATAATCTGACCCCATTTTAACAATTGTAAATTCGACCAATAGGGCCGAACGTTACAGCCTGACTTACAAAAAGGTTATTTTGTGTCAAATCAACCAAATTTCAGAAAATCCCTGTCTAAAATGTTTGACTTTGTTAATATATTTTCCTGAAAAAAAGAAAAACATAAATATAGATTAAAGACAAAGTATTAAATGCCATAGATGAATATTTACTTCATAACTACGCTGCCACTCAAAAGTTTGGGATCAGTAAGATTTTTAATGTTTATAAGTTTCTTATAGGCTGCATCCTATAAGGAAAAAAAATAATAATAATTTTGTGAAATATTCTTGCGATTTAAAAGTTTTCTGTTTGGAAACACTTGTGCTGCTTAATATTTCTTGGGACCCATGCTACTTTTTTCAGGATTCTTTGAAAAGTGAAGAACAGAGTTTATTCAAAATAGAAATTTTGTTACAATGGACCTTTTTCACATTTCCGGGTTTCTCAGCAGCGGAAGTTGTCATAGTTGGGATTACTTCAAGAGCAGTGACTGGGAGAGTACCACAAATATATTTTTTGCATTCCCATTTGCTCAAATAGCAAAAGAAAAACTCTACGATAGTGTTTTCATGACTTTCAATAAAAGGAAAAAAATTGAGAGAGACTGATAACCGCAGTCAGAAGAGCGAACGATGTCAAAATTACCGTCCCTCCCATAGACGCTGCGTTAGAAACACCCTCGCGTTAGCGTTAACTATTTTTTTTTTTGTAATTTGATGCAAAGGTAATGTAATACAAAGAATAGTGTTATAAATGTACATACATTTAAAAAAAAAATACAAATATGAAAAACTTTTGAGGATTTACGATGCTGATGACCGTTAAACGCGTCATCACAGTCTTGTGAAAAGGGTCCATATAGACTACTATTCAAAATTTTGGAGTCAGTAAATTTTTTCTTTGTTAATACTTTTATTCAGCAAGGATGTGTTAAATGGATTAAAAAGTGATAGTAAAGACTTTTATTGTTAGAAAAGGTTTCTATTTTGAATAAATGCTACTCTTTTTAACTTTTTATTCAAAGGAAAAAAGTATCACAGGTTCCAAAAAATATTGAGAAGCACAACTTTTTCAACACTGATAATAAATCAGCATATTAGAATAATTTCCAAAAGATCATGTGACACTGAAGACTGGAGTAATGGCTAATACAAATTCAGTACTGCTTCACAGAAATAAATTACACTTTAAAGTATATTAAAACAGGAAACCAATATTAGAAATTGTAATATTTAACAATATTACTGTTTTTTTTTCCTGTATTTTTGATCAAGTAAATACAGCCTTGATGTGCACAAGAGGCTTCACTAAAAACATTAACCCTCGGTTTCACAGACAAGGCTTAGGCCTAGTCCTAGACTAAAATGTAAGTCTGAGCTGTTTCAACTGAAAGAAACTTGCACTGACTGATCTTAAAATATATCAGTGCCTTTGTTTTGTCTCAAGATGCACACCAGTAATGTTTTTTGAAGGCACGTTTATAAAAATTACTTAAATGTCCTAATTGAACTATGGCCTAATCCTGGTTTAGTCTAAGCCCTGTCTGTGAAACCAGGCATAAAAAATCTAACTGATCCCAAACTTTTGAACGACACTGTATTTTGTGGAAAATCTAAATTTTCATCTGAGATTTGTAACCAAATTACAGGAGAGGGGAAAATGACTTTAGAAACATTTTATTTTTACACAGAGATTGTTGGACATATTAGTGAAGTCTGTCGATTTTTGTAATCCTTGTTGCATTTTATACCAATGGTGACAATTCAAAGCAGCAAAATTTTTTTTTTTTTGGCTTGTTTTGCATGCCTGTAATTCAAAAAGAATGAAAATATTTCAATATCTTTTAAGATTCAGGCTTTTCTATTGATATCTTCATTTTAAGGCTCTAAATAGAGATTTTGGGATCTCAATTCAGCTCCATGTGTAAAATGTTACATTCAATCAATGGTTGAAAATCATTTAAAAGGACACTTTGCATATAGCTGATACTAGTGTTGGGTCCATCTTGTCAAGTCCTAGCCCTTTACCAATTGCGTTTGAGTTGGAGACATTAAGGTCTTTTTATTTTAATTTTATATTGTTACTTTCAATGTTACACATGACGTGGATTCGCCTCGACTGAGTCCAAAACGTCCAAGTCCATGTCAGGTTTGAGTCCAAGCCTGTCCATCTGAGTCCATTCATAACTGCAGTCCAAATCTCGAGTCCACATACTCTAGCTGACACAATTTATTTTGATTTATGATTGCATTTAAAGATAAATGTCTCAACTTCAGCCAATTAACTTGGGTCACTTTCTCTGAAACGACTAGAGAAATGTTGATAGTAAATGCTTCTCTTCAGAGAAACTTGACTGATACACTTGTAAATGGATATTTTCATGGGTTTCCAGGTACATTTAAAAGTACATTTGCAATCATTGATCATATTGAATTGATTTGCATTAACGCAGGTAAAACTGACAGTGTGAGAATCGTCAGAGGCGAAGACTGATGGTGAGTAACGTCTGGCTTTGGTCTCTCCGGGAGTTTTCTGTATTAGAGAGTCAGAGCTAAAGTCACGCAGCCATCGCGTCCTTGTGAAGGAGAGCGAGAAACAAACTCAGAGAATGAGAAGTACAGGAAAAACACCTTCCTGTTTAATTTGCAGACCCTCTAAAACAAAAGTGCAGCTTAATGAATTGGAAATGGTATTATTCACTGGAGAACATGAAAGCAAACACGGCAGAGCATGGAATCGCGCTCCGTGGAAATTTCTTTTATCACGTCCGGGAAGACAGTGGAAATGAGATCTCAGACGTGAGAAGCTTCAAATATGTTGAGGGGAGGGGAAATGACACTAGCGGGGAGCCCTGTTGATTAATAATAGACCAGCGGAAAACCTTCGTATCTGATAACACACACGGCTCCAAATCACATGGGATCACTGAAGTGAACATAAAATGATGCTATTAAATGGTAATACTATAGTACTTTGAAATATACCACAGTACTGAAATTCATTTGCAATAGGTTTTACATCGTGCTTCTGAGAACTACCACAGTATGTGTCCAAAATACCACGTTTGTACCATGGTACAGTACATGTGCAAAATGCCATGTTATCATGATACCATAACCAAAATACCATGGTATTAACATTACATCATGACCAAAATATTGCCATTCCCCATGTCCCAAAAACTTGTATTACCATTGTACATGCCTGAAAATGACATGGTCTTGCCATGCTACATGTCCAAAATAGCATAGTACTACTATAGCCTATGTCCAAAAATTGTGTTATTATTGTACTGTTGTACATGTCCAAAAAATATGACATTACCACTATACATATCCAAAATACCATGGTATTAGTAATGGTACACATCCAAATTCCATGGTATGGTAAATGGCCAAAATAAATGATAATACCATTGGCCATTTAAATAAATAAATAATCATTATTTGCAATAAAATAAACATTGAAAAATAAAAATTGACAAATAAAATATTAAAAACCTTATTTTATTTCAGACAGTTGCCAAGCCACCATTTGCCATTTTAATTTAGTTAAGATGACGTAAACTAAACTAAAACTTGACTTAATAAAAACTGTATACTGCTAATTTTATTAGTACATATGATTTTCACCTGGAGGATGCTATAATGAGAGAAGATTAATGACTCCATTTAAGACCAGAATTTAGAGACAGAGAGAGAGAGAGAGATTTGTGGGTGCAACTACATACTGGAGCAACATGCTAGAAACCTTCAACGGATACATTAATATAAACAGATTCTATTTATCTTCATTTGTCAGTGTTATCTTTAATTCTATTAAAAAATAAAACAGTTTTAGTTAATAACAACACTGACATTTATCTATTTTTTCTTTTTAAATAAATTAATAGAATCCTTTATTTTTTGACCAGACTAGACAAATTATGAGAACGTTTCAACATAATGTCCCTATCTTTCACAAGTTTTTTTTTTTTAAAGGTGGGAAAGCCATGGGTGAGAAAGTTAGGACACCCTATAAGCCTCGTTCAGACTGTCAGTCCAAATCTGATTTTGTGCACATCCGGATGGAATCTGATTTGAATAACTGACTATCCACACAGTGCATCGCAACTGATCATATCCAATTTGTTTGTCCATAAGCTCTCTTTCATTTTATGGAATGTGCGTTGGTTTCTATGGCAATGCCATTGCCTTGTTATGTCTACGCTAAAAACAACAACAGCAATACAGATGTTGTCTTAAGACGTGACAACATGTTGACGTCACACTGGATTATTCGTCTTGTGAGGCAGCGGCAGAAACGCAGGAAGCTGGAATGTGCGGCTTTATTTCATGCTGCCATCTCCGATGGTTTCAACACTCAAAGAGGTGTGTATACTAGCAGTATATTGTATTTTCCACTTGACTTGCAGTTCGCAACAGCACAAGCCTGTTTCTGCAAAGACGTTTATTATGTTTTCTACAAAAAAGTCTTACTTTTTACATTTTACGTGGGTGAGGACGTGAAAAAGCGACGCTAAAATTCAATTTTCAATTCAATTCAAGCTTATTTGTACAGCACTTTTCACGATACAAATAGTTGCAAAGCAGCTTTACAGGAAATTAAGTTTCTACAATATTTATATATTGTAGAAACTTTAACATATGGCAAAATTTGGTAATTCTGTATGTTGCCTGAAGGTTGGCATCATCTGAGGTCCTCTGAGGGGTTGGCATCATCTCTTCTCAGGTGTTTGGTCATCTCATATCATTTAAAGGTTGGATCCAAACTGGAGCTTGTGCAATTCCTAGTTACCACGGGATGTTAATCCCATGGCAGAAACAGAGAAACAAATAGAGACATTATTAGTGTAGCTGCTGTTCCATCCAAGCAAAAATAATTTGTTCAACCCAAGCTAAAGAATAATGTGCGTTTGATCAGATATAACTGCAGTACAGGATTATGAGATGCATTAGAAAAATGCTTGGCTAAAGAGATGTGTCTTTAATCTAGATTTAAACAGAGAGAGTGTGTCCCCGAACGTTATCAGGAAGGCTATTCCAGAGTTTGGGAGCCAAATGTGAAAAAGCTCTACCTCCTTTAGTGGACTTTGCTATCCTAGGTACTACCAAAAGTCCAGATTTTTGGGACCTTAGGGAGCGGAATGGATCGTAGCGTGGTAGAAGACTAGTTAGGTATGC
Source organism: Tor tambroides (assembly GCA_021397915.2). Classification (NCBI taxonomy): domain Eukaryota; kingdom Metazoa; phylum Chordata; class Actinopteri; order Cypriniformes; family Cyprinidae; genus Tor; species Tor tambroides. The sequence continues at coordinate 13,397 of JAFVLL020018365.1, read as the reverse complement.
AGGAGCTAAACCATTAAGGGCCTTATAGGTAAGTAATAATATTTTGTAACTGATACGGAACTTGATAGGTAGCCAGTGCAGAGACTGTAAAATGGGGATAATATGATCATATTTTCTTGACCTGGTAAGGACTCTAGCTGCTGCATTTTGGACTACCTGTAGCTTGTTTATTGAAGAGTCAGGACAACCAGCTGGCAGTGCATTACAATAGTCCAGTCTAGAGGTCATGAATGCATGAATTAGCTTTTCTGCATCAGAAACAGGTAACATGTTCCGTAGCTTGGTAATGTTTCTAAGATGGAAGAATGCTGTTGTAACATGATTGATTTTCAAAAGACAAGTTGCTGTCTAATATAACACCCAGATTTTTGACTGCAGAGAGAGTAACAGCACATCTGTCTAGTTGCAAATTGTAATCCAAGAGATTCTGTGTACTGTTTTTCGGTAATATCTCTGTCTTATCTGAATTTAATAGGAGAAAATTATTGGTCATCCAATCTTTTACATTTTTAACACACTCTGTTAGCTTAGATAATTTTCATCTGGTCTTGTTGAGATATATAGTTGAGTATCATCAGCATAACAATGGAAACTAATCCCGTATTTTCTAATAATATTACCAAGGGGCAACATGTATATTGAAATATAGAGGACTCTAGGACAGATCTCAGGTACTCCATACTTTACTGATGATAACTGAGATGACTCCCGCTTAAATAAACAAAGTGGTAGCGATCGGACAGGTAGGATCTAAACCATCTTAAAGCCTGCTCAATTGCATAGTTTTGTAATCAATCTATGAGTATGTCATGGTCTATAGTGTCGGACGCAGCACTAAGATCAAGTAAAACTAGCAATGACATGCAGTCTTTGTCTGACGCAAGAAGCAAGTCATTTGTAATTTTAACAAGTGCAGTTTCTGTGCTATGGTGGGGCCTGAAACCTGACTGAAATTCTTCATAGAGATCATTTTTTTGCAAGAAGGAGCACAATTGAGCAGATACAACTTTTTCTAAAATTTTAGACATAAACGGAAGATTTATCGACGTGAATGTTAAAACCTCCGACAAATAGGGCTTTATCAACATTAACCAGTAGGTCTGAGAGGAAATCTGCAAATTCTTTTAGGAAATCTGTATATGGCCCTGGCGGTCTATACACAGTAGCCAGAGCAAAAGATAGGAGAGATTTCTTTTGCATATCTGACAGTGTAACATTAAGCAGAAGTAATTCAAATGAGTTAAACCTGTATCCTGTTTTCTGGGTAACACTGAGAATATCACTATATATTGCTGCAACACCGCCGCCACAACCAATCCGACGGGGCTCATGCTTATAACAGTAGCTTGGTGGAGTAGACTCATTCAGACCAATATAGTCATTTGGTTCGAGCCAGGTTTCAGTCAAGCAGAGTACATCAAAACTGTTATCTGTGATCATTTCATTTACAATAACTGCTTTGGGTGTGAGTGATCTAATGTTTAGGAGCCCACGCTTTAAAAATTGTTTTTATTTATTTTGCCTTTTTCTGGTTTAATCATGATCATATTATTTCTAGATCCTGCATTAAATTTATATTTTGACCTTACTATTCAGGGAACAGACACAGTCTTTATACATTGGACAATGTAAGCACTTCTATCATTTAAGTTGGCAGAACAAAAGCCATCATAGCAGTTATTTGAGAACTGGCTTACTAGTCATATGGAGCATAGCGTCCTGGAAATGTTGTCCGACAGGAGTTCCGCTCCGACTCTGCTGGGGTGCAGGCCATCAGCACGGAAAAGCCTAGGACGCTCCCAGAAAAGATTCCAGTTATTAACAAAGAGCAGTTTCTGTTCTTTACACCATGATAACAACCCGATCCGATCTGACCAGTCAGACTGAAACGGATTTCAAGGAAAGTGATTTGAATAGGATTCCAAACCACATACGAATGTAGCTCGAAACGGATTTGCACAAATCGGATTTCATGTAGTCCATTGCTGTTCAGACTATCTAAATATAATCAGATTTCAATCGGATTTGCATAAAAATTGGATTTGGGATGACAGTCTGAACGAGGTTTATGATTCAGTTGTCTGTGGATCCACTTTTAGCAGCAATAACTTGAAGTAATCATTTTCTGTACGACTTTAACAGTCTCTCACATCGTTCTGGAGGAGTTTTGGCCCACTCTTCTTTGTAACATTGCTCCAGTTTATTGAGGTTTGTGGGCATTTGTTTATACCACAGCATTTCAGTCAGGATGAGGTCTGGATTTTGATTGGGGTATCGAAACACCTTGATTCTTTTCTTTTCAGCTGTTCTGTTGTATTTGCTGGTGTGCTTGGGATCATTTTCCTGTTGCATCACCCAATCTTGGCCAAGCTTTAGCTTTCGGACAGATGTCCTCACATTTGACTCTAGAATACTCTGTTATACAGAGGAGTTCATGGTTGACTCAATGACTGTGAGGTGCCCAGGTCCTGTGGCTACAAAACAAGCCCAAAATCATCAGCCTTCCATCAGCATGTGTGACTTTTAGTATGAGGTGATATGCTCTTTAGGTTTTCACCAAACGTAGCGCTGTTCATTATGGTCAAACATCTCCACTTTGGGCTCATCTGTTCAAAGGACATTGTTCTAGAAGTCTTACAGTTTGTTCAGATGCAACTTTGCAAACCTAAAGCATGCTGCCATGTTTTTTTAGATAGAAAAAGCTTTCTTCTGGCAAGCCTTCCAAACATGCCATACTTGTCCCATATTTTTCTAATTGTACTGTCATGAACTTTACCATTTAACATGTTAACTGAGGCCTGTAGAGTCTGCGGTGTAGTTCTTGGGTTATCTGCCATTTCTCTGAGTGTTACACAGTCTGATCTTGGGGTGAATTTGCTGGGATGTCCACTCCTGGGAGGATTGTTGTCTGTTTTGAATGTATTCCACTTGTCAATTCAATTTTCAATTCAAGTTTATTTGTATAGCACTTTTCACAATACAAATCGTTGCAAAGCAGCTTTACAGAAAATTTAAGTTCCTACATTATATTTAGGAGTAGGTTATTAGTGGTACAGTGAAAATCATGCAGTCAGTTAAATTACATGTAATCAAACGGACGGTGAACACTATTAACTGCAAGGATTATAGGTTGCGATTAAACATATAGCAAAATTTGGTAGTTCTGTATGTTGTTCCAGGTTTAACATCATCTGAGGTCCTCTGGGAGGTTGGCATCATCTCATATATCATATCATATAATGTGAATAATCTTCCTCACTGTGGAATGATGGACTTTGTTTGGAAATGGCTGTATTACTCTGATGGCAGCAACAATTGCTTCTCTAAGATCATTGCTGATGTCTTACCTCTTTTGCATTGTGTTAACACATACCTGAAGACTCCAGACCAGCAAAGTGCCAAAACTTCTGCTTTTATGGAGGTGCTCACACTTGCTGATGATCAGTTAATCAAAGGCATTTGATTAGCAGTGCCTGACTGCTACTTACCCTCTTAATTTCTGTTAACAGTAAGGTTGTCCTAACATTGTCACACATCGCTTTTCCATTTTTGCTTTATTTTTGTTAAATAAATAATGACATGGTGCAACATGTCATGTGTTGTTGTTCAGCTGAGGTTTTATTTTCCAAATTTTAAGTCCTGCTAAGGACCAGATAATTTTTTATTATGTCCTGATATGGACATGATACGGTATGTCTGTATATATATATATATATATATATATATATATATATATATATATATGTATATATATATATATATATATATATATATATATATATATATATATATATATATATATAAACTGAATCAGTTTGAAGCATATGGAAAAGAACATGACTCAGAGTCATTAGAGATGTTACTGAAGAAGAGCAGCGAACTGGAAGTTAATGGGTCGGAGGGATGATCTTAAACAGAGCCATATTGAGAGTCGCATGTTTCAACATGTTTAATTAGTCCCTGGGGAATGAGATTGTACCATATTTAGTTCTGAAAGAAGAAAAGTGGAGAAAAAACGTTCATGTGACGCAACAGGTGTCTAGACAGGAGCGACCTCAACACCAACACAAACAAACATGTGCAGTGTTAACACAGAAAGATGACTTCATTTAATGAATACAAAGAGTCTCATCCTTTCTTTAATGATAAAAACAATGGGCTTGATCACCTATACAAAAGTCTCACCAATCTGTGAAAATAAATATTATAAATATTAGCAAAAGAAGTCATGCACAGATGAGCTCTCCCGTTCTCCTGCATGCTTTCAACTTTATTAATGACTAAGGCACAAAGAAAACGAACAATTATTTCTTTCTGTTGTAATTAGTGGCTCATGCTAGGGTGAGCATCACTATTATGATTGCTCATATACAGGCTTAGGGCTTTGTTCTATGCTTAGGCACACAACTTGTCCGACACTGTTTATGTTATTTTTATATACATATAATATATTTACACTATACCATGCAATAAAGAGATTTGGGGGAGCAACATAAAAAAATAAAATAATTTAAAAAAAAAACTCAGCGGATTCATAAATATAAACAAATTACTTTCAGCTACATTTATGTTTTAATATTTTCAAATTTCATTTTAATTGGACTATACATTTTAGTATTTTTTTTTTAGTTATGTTTATGTTATTGTATTATATTCATTTCTATTTAGTTTCATTTTTATTTAAGTTTTAGGTTTAATAATTTTACTTCAACTTGCCAAGGTTAACATTTTATATCAGCTTTATTTCTATTAAAAAATAAAATAGTTTTAGTTTCAGTTAATAATAACAACACTGACATTTATTTAACTTTTCTTTTTAAACAAGTTCATAGAATCCTTTTTTTTTTTTTTTTTGGATTAGTCACAAATTATGAGAAATGCTCTTATAATTTGCATGTTGTTTTTAAAGGGAGATTAAAACTAAAATTTATATTTAATATTATATTTTGAAGAAAAAAAAACCATAAAATTTTATTATATTTTATTAATGAGATTATTGTATTAAATACTCATTTATTTTACACTTATTTATTTGTCCTGGCACAGAAATTCAGTTAAAACAAATAAAAAGATTAAAATGCAAAAAGTAACAGAAAATACACATACAGCTGCAAATCTGAATGCTATTAGTCCCTAATCAGAGAAAGCCACCGTAACTAAGTGTATATGCTGATTAATGTAAATTATTGTTTATTAAATGCATTTTGAATCCTAACATAGAAAAGAGAAAGTAGAGGAGTCTGAAAAGTGGCATATTTTGAGTATGAATTATTTTCCAGATCCAGTCACAATAGCTGAAGGTGAGGCCAAAAGCATACAGGCATGTGTGTGTGATTGTGTGAGTTTGAAAGCCTAACCTTTCAGTGAATCTCTTAAATGTCATGTAGAGTACTGGAGAGGACTCTCTTTAGCGCAGCTCTCCAGAGGACTGCTCCTGTTTGTATAACCCTGCACTCAGGACCCTCTGAAACCAACCCTGCTCCACAAGAATCTGCTAGTGATTATCAAGTAAATACACAAGTCTGTACCTGACAAAAGATAGATATGAAATACACTTTACATACTCAAAATCAACAACCTGCATTTCTAAATCATATACAAACTATGCCACAGTACTGTGGGTGGAAATAGGTTGTTGACTTGTTAAAAATGCTTTTATACTCACAAAGGTATCACCGGGTTGGTACCAATTCAAAAGGTAAACCTTTGTACCTTATTGAACCCTAAAAGGTGAATATTAATACCTTAAAGGTACATATTAGTACCTCAAATGTACATTTACTAATATTAGTAGCTTTTGAAAGGGTACAGCCCCAGTCACAGCTTTTGTACCTTTTTTTCATGAGTGAGTGCAGAGTGCAGGCTGCGTCTAAAAGCTTAGGGAGTTTACTTGTTGCCTCACTAGCCTATCAGATAATGACTTTGCAGGCAGTATTTGTGCATGAAATAAATGGACTTCTGAGGCAGTAAAATGGTTTAATGATTCTACAACAAAACAGAGACAGCGTTGGTTCAAAAATAACAAAATATCAACACAGTTTAAGCTCAACATTAATAACCACCATCTTTATTCTAATTTGAAAGGCTCTGATAACAATTTTTTTCAGACAGAGTGAGATCAAAGGATGCTTACCAGTTATTTGAGCCAAAAACAAACAAACAAACAAAAAAAAACCCCAAACAAACAATCAAAAAAAATCCATATATATTATTTGGATTTTAAACCTTCACTGAGTTTGCGTAATTTTTAATTTATATAGTGCATTAATTAAAAAAGAAAATAAAATGTGTTTTCTCAAATTTAAAGAAAAAAATATTTTATATAGAAATAAACGGTGTAGACAGAGGTGAATGTTTACAAAAGAGTTATGAAAATACACAATACACAAAATTTATGCATACACACACACACATATATATGCATAAATTTTCAGAGTATTTTCATAACTCTTTTATATATATATATATATATATATATATATATACACACACACACACACACACACACACACATACAGTGGCGTGCACAAGGGGGGAGCCAGGGGGGCTCGAGCCCCTGCCCCTTTGAGGTCCGACGGTAAAATGCCCTTGCGGTCCGGTGCCCTCGGTCTACGATTTTTGCCGAGGTTAGGGGTGTTTGATATAACGATTTTTGATCATGGACGATAAAAATGTCTCCAAGATCTGCTTTTTTGAAGAAATATCGTAGTATCGTGCTACAGCGCACATTCTATCAGCTGCAGTTCTGGCGCCGCCGTCTCTATGTACTGTACAACGCGACATACATTCACATCAGTGTTAACTCAGCGGTAGAGTTACTCTCACGGGACACTGCACTTATTCACAATCACAAAAGTACATTATTTGCATCTGCTTTAAAGCCTTGCCGGTTAAACGTTTCATTCACGCGCTGGTCAGACATGCGCTTTTTTCTGAGCACATACACCCAAAGCGCGCGCACGAAAAAGTCCGTCAAACAGCGCCTGATTACTGAACTAAGTTATCTTTTGTGCTAATACTGTCAAAACACACAAGGTTTATGTATAGACTATAGTTGATTATGTCTAAAATGAAAATAAACAGCTGAGAGAAACGGATGCGTGCCTGTATATTTGATGGGAGCAGGTCTTAAAGGGACAGTACTAAACATGCTGTCGACTGTAATTAAAGGGATAGTTCACCCTAAAATTTAATTTCTGTCATTATTTACTCACTCACATGGTGTCCCAAACCTGTATTAATTTCTTTCTTGTGCTGAACCAAAAGATATTTTGGAGAATCTGGGTAACCAAACAGTTGCTGATCCACATTGACTTTGATAGTAGGAAAAAAAATACTATGGAAGTCACTGTGGACCAGCAACTGTTTGGTTTTCCACATTCTTCAAAAGAGCATTTATGTTTAGCAGAAGAATGAAACTCATTGAGGTTTAAAACAACTTTTGATTGAGTAAATGATGGTATAAAAATAACCCTATTTGGTAACACTTTATTTTAGGGTCTCTTAACTAGTTGCTAATTAGCATTCATATTAATAGAATATTAGCCATTTATTAGTAGTAATTAAGCACATATTAATGCCTTATTCTACATGACCTTATTCTACATCCCTGATCCTACCCAACACCTAAACTTAACAACTACCTTACTAACTATTAATAAGCAGCAAATTAGGAATTTATTGATGGAAAAGTCGTAGTTAATAGTGAATAAGTGTTCCCTATTCTAAAGTGTTACCCACTTTTTTTATTTTTGGGTGAATTATTCCTTTAATGTTAATAAAACACCAAACACAAAGCGAAAAATCACTCACTACTCTTGACTGAAAAACTTTAATACAGTTGCTTTAATAGGAATCAGTCTATATAATGTTTTATTTTTATATTTGTTCATTCAATTTCTTGAATGCTCCTGCTAAATACACCTATTGTAGCCTACCTGAAAATAAAACACTGTTTATTTTATTTGTATATTGTGTGTATTTGTAATGTGTATGTTTGTTCTCATTTTTTAATAACAAAGATAAAATAAGTGAGTGAAGATTTTTATCTTCACTCACTTTGGCCTAAATATCGACCATCCTTTTTTATATTTTGTTACCTTAAAAGGCTGTCTTTATAATAGGGAAATTAGTTTGGCTGTAATGCTCAAACAACTTGCAAAATAGAAAAACCAACATGATAAAGAATCGTGATAAAATCGTGAATCGTGATATTTCTAAAAAAAAAAAAAAAAAAATTGTGATATGATATTTTTGCCATATCACCCACCCCTAGCCGAGGGGGACCAAACCCATTGCCCAGCCCAATCCATCCCCCTTGTGTCTTGTGTTTTTTCCCTCTAGAAATAAAAGAAACTCCTGCTATTGATGGCGCACAATGCCTATGTGTAGCATTTCATAGCACATCACTGATTTTTCCCCGATCCGCCTTTAACTTCAGGAGAGCAAGTTTCCTGAAAACTTCTCACAGGAAAACAACAGATATTTTTGACCAGGAGGTGAAGCTCTCATAAACACAAAGAGTGTGTAGTCTGATTGGATTTTGATTTATCAGATACATCAGAGCAAAATAAGAAGCCAGCTGCCTCATATGGAGGCACGCACTAAACATTTTCTCATCGCTTCCCTCAGCTTTTTAGTTTTTTAGAATTTGCTCTGATTGTCTTGTCCTCTGTCCATGCTGTAAAAGTACAATTAAAGATTGAAAGACCGATACAAGCTCAGCGGTTCATAAAAAAACCCTATTTGCTTAGGAACACTTGTGGTAAATTCTTTCAAGCTGCTTGCAGGGCACAACACAGCATCAATAATGTTGAGAACAGTACTAAACATAATATCTGATACTCTAAAAGAAGTTGCACCACTGCAAAACCATGCAACAGAAAAACCTCTTCACTTAAACCTATAATCTAACCAAACATCACCATAGCAGTCCATAATGCTGAATCAGGAAAAATATGATTATATAGTAATTAAATATAAAATAATGCATCTGTAAAACCATCCCTATTTGAGCCTATATGTTCACCTTTTTACAAACTGCCCTGTGCATATTGCAATCAGAACTAATTTTGTGAGCATGTTTGTATCATTACAAGATGTGAATTAGGTGTTAAAACTAACTATGCTATCAGAGGACACAACTGATTCTTGGTGAACTCCCAAATGTGTCGTCTTATTGTGTTAGTGCCAATTGTCTACAAGGTATGATATGGATAAGCCTTTTATATGTGAAAACATTCATCATTCCATCATTTGAGCTGAAATAGTAAAGTGTCTGTGAACTGGAATTGGCAAATGTAAACCTCCATGAGACTCTTCATATTGTTTCCGCAAGCATGGTTTCTGAGCTGAAACACCATACTAGATGATTTCTTACATGACTTCTGCCAATAGTTGAAGTGAGCACCCCAGTGCCAGATGACTTTCATATGCTGAAGCAGCACTTCACCGGATTTTCTTCGGTCCCTTCAGGAAATTACATTTAAGTGCTGTTGAGTTTTCTTCTACATCTTCAGCTTGCCCAGTTTTTACCTCCTTTCTCAGGGGCTTATGTGTTTATCCCTCAAATTATCCCTGAAATTATTCTTTCATGTGTACAGCAGTAACTGTTGTACTTGCAGTGGTTTACTCTGAATAATCACATGAACATCTGAAATAACTACTCAACAGCTATAAACAATTCTTTCTTTTGTTTAAGATTTTTAATGAATACTTTTATTCAGCAAGGATGCATTAAATTGATTAAAAGAGACAATAAAGACATTTATAATGTTCAATAAGATTTCTATTTCAAACAAATGCTGTTCATTTGAACTTAATATTCAAAGAATCTGGAAAATATAACACATTTTCCACAAATATATGCAGCACAAGTGTTTCCAATATTGATAATAATAATATATCAGCATATTAGAATGACCATGTAACCCTCAGCTTTGATCATAAGAATAAATTATAGATTTAAATATTTTCAAACAGAAAATAGATATTTTAAATTATAATAATATTACCATTTTTGATCAATATTATATTTTTGATCAAATAAATGCAAGAGATACTACTACAGTTTTTGCTAATATTTTGAATTGGGTTTTATACATTTTCTGCTTTCATGTTCATTTTAGTTCAAATTTTAGTAATTTTGTTGTGTGTCTTTTAATTTATTTTAGAACATCAAATTAAATAAGCGTGAAACGTTGTCTTTGAAACTAGCTAAAATAAATGTAATGTGTGTGTGTGTATATATATATATATATATATATATATATATATATATATACACACTTCAGTTAAAATTTATTTCAACAAAAATATTTTATGCTTTAGTTTTAGTTATAATAACCCCGATAAATGCAGCCTTTATGAGCATAAGAGAACTCCTTCAAAAACTAAAAAAAAAAAAAAAAATGGTAGTGTACAATCACAATAAATGTTCCAGCAACATCAAATAACTCCTGATTCTCAAGAACATGTAAAACCTTTAAAAATTGATTTTTAGAATCTAATGCTGTATTTGATAAAGCATATAAAAGGTCTTGAAGATCTAGGGTCAGGTATTGGGAAACCAGATAAGGAGTTAAAAGCTGGATAGTGTGCAGATATCACTGGATTGGATTTTTTTCAGTGGACTGGGCTGATGCTGACAGTGGTAGTCCTCAGGCAGAGCGTAAATGAAGATGTGCTCACAAGTCAGAGATCAATGACAGGGACGAGCAGACATTTTACAGGATAGTCGCTAAATGCCACCAAAGTACAGCCTCAAAAATTGCCATGAATTGAAGCACCACCTCTCTGACCTGATCTTATAAACTATATGTTGTGCGTTTTACAAAGCTAGAATTTATGGCAGTCTGCTTTTCTGAACCCATTCGAGGTCAGTGTGCAAAACCTGGACCCTTGAATAATGGGAAACAGTGAAATGTTGTGATGAGTCCATCTCTCACCCCGTTTCTTACACATATAGGTTTGCACTTGAAGAAAACCTTCAACCTACAATGTCTTTATAGCCTCCAAGATTATGTTTCCTGAACCATGTGCACACAATGCCGCAAACATTATTCACTCACAATGGCCTCTTTTGCAAGAAGATAATGCTGTCGTACAGACTGAACATCTGAAGAATGGTCTCATGAACAATATGACATCAAATATCCTTCTCATGCATGAAACCAAACAGAACAGGAACCATATGTACATTTTTCTGCATGTAATTCCTTCATTAATTTTAATCATTGTAAAGCTTCCAGCAAGCAAAGCAAAATGGTTTCTGATTAAATAAATTATGATCTTGCGTGCATGTACAGTAAATATGTCTATGTTAAGATGGCTAATGCAGAAACAGAGTGTGAAGTCCACATTTCCATTAGTACAACTGCATGTTGTATAATGTACTCCAAAAGTAGGTACTGCACTATATTTAGACTCCAAACAAGTAAAATTATGAATGCACCAAGTGTTCATGTAAATGTACAATGGGGTCTAAAAGTTTGACACTGAAAATCAATAACTGTAAATCTAATCTAAAATCATACCGCTTTTCGCTTCACAAGATGTTAATTGATGAACTGGAGTGGTGTGGATTACTTGTGGATTATTGGGATGTTTTTATCAGCTGTTTGGACTCTCATTCTGACGGCACCCATTCACTGCAGAGGATCCACTGGTGAACAAGTGATGCAATTTCTCCAAATCTGCTCTGATCAAGAAACAAACTCATCTACATTTTTAATGGGTTGAGAATGAGTACATTTTCAGCTAATTTTCATTTTTAGTTAATTTCGAACTATTCCTTTAAGTTCTGCATGTGTAGACTGCACGTGATCTACATGCTGATTTGTGAAACATCGGAAAAGAATCTACAATATAAGTCAAGATGGTCTTAAAAGTGAGATCTGAAAATCTGACCTTGAAGAAATTTTCTTGATGAAATATTTCCCCCTGGTCTCACTGCAGGTGCTACAAACAAAAGAAAACTTGCTGAGTGGCAGCGACTTACAGCAGCTGTCAACACATATACATCAAAACACCAAACAGTTACTGAGATGAGAACAAATGGGCCGATCTAAAAGTTGTTGACTGGGGAAGTATTGGCAATATGAAAAGCTTTTACAGGATGTCAATAACGGCTGTGCAACACAGCAAGATGAAAAAGGGTTTACATGACATGTGCCACATCAAAAACACCATGGTAGAAAATAATATTGTGCATCGTATGAGCTTATGATTTTATTCCGATATGTCACTGGAGTGCAGTTTTGAGCAGCAGGTTAGGAAGGCCTACTTACATTAAAATACATTATTCTTAATACTATTATTATTATAATTAAATACATAGTTTAGTAGCAATTACTTGAGCATGCTTAAGGAGACATGCTACTAACTATATATATAGTGTTTACTCTCCTTTTCATGAAACATATGCATGCATTATTTACTTCCCATCAACATACATACTACTAAATTAGATCATATACAAAATAGTATAGTTTGAGAACATGCAGCATTTTGAGCTCAATTGAATTGCTCAGTGTTCATAGAAACGGCTAAGTACTGCTATTGTGAGCCAGTTGAAGGATTATACCTTTCCATTGTTACTGTGACACAATACAATTAATCTGACACTGTAAAATTTACATTAATTCTTCCTGTAATAGAAAGAAAAGGAAATTTCTCTTGAACACTAAACTAGTATTTATGGCCAGTCAGGAATGTGGCGGGCCAAACGTATGTGAAATAATGAGTCGTAGACTCAGTCATTTACCAAAATGAGGGCAACTAAACCAGACTTTTGGAGTTAGCTTATAGAAAAATAATATAGTATAAACAGAAACAGCCATAGGGAGCTTAGCATTTTCAGCTGTTTAGTAAGTAGTGCTACTTCAAAAGTTTGAGCAGTGTGTTGATTCACTTTTACTAATTTTATACCCAAGCAAAGTATTGACAAATTATTCCACACAAAGCTGGCTTGTGACAGGGTTGCATTAAAACAAATTGGTCCATGTAATCACAGGTTTCACTCACGGACAGCCATTTTGCTTTGTGCTGCATTAGCTAATGGCTAACGCTGGCACAACTTTGAAAGTTTGTTTTGTAGGCTTTTATTGTTCGGGGTCTCTGGGACTCCAAACAATGAGGAAGTAAAATCAGTCTCAACAGAACATGAGGGTTAAAAGTACTGTTAGTGTTTACAGAGGGCTGCTATGAAGCAGTATTCAGATCTTCCATGTAAACTCAGACATGCAAATAAAGAGATTTGGCTAATATATTCATGGTTTGTTCTTAAAACAGTTCATATGACTGCCTTCAAGTCAAGTCAAGTCAAGTTGAGCTTTATTGTCATTCCGCTACATGTGGGGACATACAGTGGAACGAAATGTCGTGCCTCACAGGACCAC
>JAFVLL020018362.1:0-13879 GCA_021397915.2 Tor tambroides | reverse complement strand
CAGGCACCATACTGAAAGACCTCGCTCATTGACTCGCTTCGCCACTTCATTGATAACAACACTGCGTCGACTGAGCATCCTCAAAAACACGACGCGCGCTTCCACGGCATGAAATGGACACTGAATAATAATGCAAACCGCACCGTAGACGGCAAAATACGGATGCGCTCTTACCTCTCAGATGGGTGAAAGCGGTGGAAATGAGCGCGGAGATTCGCGCAGCATCATTAATATTCACATCACAGCGCTCGCGGAGACGCGCGCGGAGGAAGAGCAGGCAGCGGGAGACGCTGCAGTCGCTGCAGAGCCGAGCAGCGGCCCTCCATATGAGCCCGCCTCTCTCTACTGACAATCACAACGAGGAGGGTCTGAGTGCGTGCTTGGCTTAATATGCTCTGTCTCTCTCTTCCGAGTATATTTTGTTTCGTGACATCCCTTTTGTGTGCTTTTCAATAGGTGTTGACGTGTGACGTATTGTCTTTCGCGAGGCGGATGGCGCGATGCTTCGCTTCAGGTGGCAGCTGGAGGTGTAACCTAGGCAACGTGTCTCGGGGTAGAATGGGGTGGAGAGGGATGCGCTTTAGTGCCCTCTCCTCTCTCCAGTCCCCTCAGCACTCACATTAGCAACTGCGTCATTTCCTAAAGCAAATGAAAGCACATTCTGGATGTTTTGCACCTCCAAAAAGAGGGTCTGTCACAGTTTGTGAATCTGACATCATGAGATGTTTTCATTCAGTTTCCGTTTCCTTTCTTTCTTTCTTTCTTTAAATTCCTTATTTCTTATATTTTTCAATGTTTTAAAATCCCAAAGACTGCATATTCTACAAGTACCTGCTTCCATCTAGTGGTGCTTAACTCTAGTCTGCATTGTTGATCACTTCAACAGCGCCACCCGTGGTCATCATGCGCAAACGCAGCATGAGTTTTGGAGGCCTTGGGTAACTCTATTACTGTAGAATTTTGGCATCTCCTTGATTATGAGACTCTAAAGTCCTATGTGCTTCTATATATATATATATATATATATATATAAAGTATTTTTGTTGCTAAGGTGGTTTTTCTTTACAGAGGTTGGTGTGGTTGGTGCTACTGTTGGAGTGGTGGAAGCTGGTATGGCTGCTGCTGTGAGAAAAAAGACAGATAGGCTGGTTGTGGTTGGTATAGCTTCTGTTTATGTGGGAGGGGTGGCATAGATACTGTGTTGACAGAAATTAAATTTACTTAAATTTACACACATACATCCTATGCTCGAGCTTAAGTTTGACTTCAAACAACTTAATATCATTGGAACCTCTGTTTTCCTTAAATGACATTTAAAACTTTTCCAAATAATACTTAAATGTATCTCCAAACACACACTGTTATGCACTTTTTGCTGATATTTGAACATGTCCCTAATTGACTAACCTCGTCCCACATCATGAGTCCTCAAATTTTGCAGTGTGCTATTACTTATATAGATTTATACCTGAAAATTACATAGATGTACATTGAATGAGGGACCCGAATATCATAACTGAACTATTCTGTACCAGTAAATAATCACCTAGAACAAGCTACATACACTTAACAATTAGAAACAAAAACAACTCATACTAAAGCCAACCACTTACAATTGTTGTGGCAAGTTTTGCACCACTATTTAGGTTTTGTTGTTGTTTTAAAAAAATGTCAAATTTACACTTAGGCTTGAAAAAATGTAATCAAACTTTTACAGATTAGTTTTAGCACTACAAATTGTCACCCATATTTTGCAAAGGAAGTTAGAGTTTACAAAAGCGTTTAGTGCTGTGATCAGTGTGGTTAAAAAAAGGCTTCTATTGTGAGCGGGGAGATAAGAGTTTCACTGTTTCATCCACCAGAGATCTGTATGTATGACCACTTCCTGTTTAGTCATTGCGTTTGCCCTACTCTTTCTTGCTTTCTGTTACCCAGGAGACTGCATAGTTCACTGAACAGGACTGAGACCCCCCTAAAAAAGAAAAACTGTTGCAACACAGAGAACAGTGAAACACAAAGCAGAGAAAACTGCGCCCACAAGCATGTACAATGAAACACTGTTATGGGGCTGATACCAAATCATCAAGACTGCTACTGAACTGTTGAGCTGAAACAAAAAGTAACTTACAGTTATGGAAAAAAATTCTTGATTGGTGAATTCTTGATTGTCTGGATTTCTGCATAAATAGCTCCTAATGTGATCTGATGCTTGGAAGGGCCTTTGGATTGATATGTTAGGAAACTTTTTTTTAAAATGCCTCTACAAATCATGTGATGACACTGCCTCTAATAACCCTGCGTGGGCTATTCAAAGACCCAAATATGTCTACTATAGTATGTTCTTGAAACAGCTGTATTATATGACTGAATGACACCTCAAAATTACTGGAGTAGTATGGAAAAGTAATCTTTCAATCTAGTGCTTAGAAGCCGGAAACGTGAAAGTCCTAATTGACAAACAGGAAGGCTGAACTGCTGGGCTAAGTATTATGACACTAGTTCAATGAACTTTGCAACAAAACTACTGTTAAAATGTGCTACACTGCTAATCAGTAGACAATACTCACAAACACATAATGAACTAATGAAGTTTTTTGATAGAGTTTGAAGATATTGAGATGGTTAGCAAGATTTTATTTTTTAGCAAGCTTTGAAATATGCGTTGTGTGAATGTGAGGTGCAAATCTGTCGTGGGAGGGTGCTACTGCTGCTAGTCTTGATTTCTTCAGTTACTCACAAAATTGCCACTAAGAAAAAAAAAATTAATATTATGATATTGTAGCCCTAATGTTGTGTCATTTTTCTAATCAGCAGTTAGTGTCTGGCCTAGGCTTCACTAGTCACTTAAATATCACACAGGCCAACTTTTTGACTGATGTTGATTCTTTAAACCTATACTGTTTCATATGGCTTTGTAAGTGACTGATTACTGTGTTATTATTTGTGGTTATACAGTCGCAGTTCCATGAAGGATTTTGATTTTGTTTGTTTGTTTGTTTTTGAGGAAGCTAATATGTAATTTAATACTGATGAATACAACAAAGGTTTTATTACTTGATAACAATTCTCAGTAACTCAAATATTTGTTCTCTAATATCTTAAAGTATTCTTGATAATTAATGATGTGTTAACATTATAAATATTTATACATGAATAGTGAGCCCATTCTACTTACATATTCATATGCAGTTATTTCCATCCTACAAGCCTTCACTATGGCAAATTGTCGTTCAGTTTCACTTGTTTTAAGATCCTTCATTTGCAGTTTTGTTTTTCTTGACCTGTTACCTTAAAACCACAGTTTATATTGCGCTCTGACAGCTGGTATAACATTTGCATTTACGTATTAACTCGTGTAGCTCAAACAATAAAGCATGGGGCAAGCAATTTCAAAGTCTTTTCTCATTCTTAGGGAATGCAGGAGCAAACATATACCTGCAATTGCTTTGGATTAAAGCATCTTCCAAAAGCATAAATGTAAATTAAAACTTGACTAGCCTAAAGGGTTATAGAAAAAAGGTTTAAATGCATCTGAATTCTGGACAGTAAACTGATTAAGCAAAGGTTAGCTACATAAGCACTGCTGTTACGTTCCTTTTGAATGCATTTTTGAGAAGGTTCAACCTCCCTTGCCTGCTCTGATGCCTGCAACAAGATTTTAGAAAGGGTGAACGTCCGCTGGTGCTGTTATAAAAGTTCATATCTTGTCTGCAGCGAGGAGTACTTGGGTTGAAGCCGAGAAGGACACCACGGGGGCGGGGCTAATCGTTTCGTCCCGCCCCCATCACTCAGTGAAGAGAAAGAGTCGAGATGAGAAAAGTTCAGGAGCACCTGAAGCAGGCATGAGCAGCATCGCACGTCAGCAGCGTTTTCATCTTGCACGATAGAAACAGTTTTTCTAGATAACAAATTCTCTGAGAAATTAACCAAATTATGAAATGACATAAATCTTTTGGTTTGTTTTTTAACACTATGGGTCAACATTTTTTACTTCAAGCCAGTGTCTTCCGTGCAACTGTTTTGTTTGCTGTGCTCGTTTCGGTAAGTTTTTTTTTCCTCAGTTTTTCTTTCTTCTTTTCTCGTCTTGTTAAGTGTTAAGTGTTGATGTTTAGATCTGCGTTCGTCTCCCTTTTTCAAAGCTGGTTCTTGAAAGTAGCAGCTACTAGTTTCGTGTCTGTTAAAATAAATCAATCATGCTTGCTTGTATGACATCCTGTGTGACTGAACCTCATCAGTTTCTGAAGTTCTCTTTAAGAGTTTTAACTATAATTTAACGTCGTTTTGGAACTGTTTTGTTCTACTTTTAAATATAATTACACGATATGACGTATGTGCTAACATGCTTTTGTATGCAGTAACAAGAGCAACACTATTACCTTCAGTTTATTTGAAAGGGAAATATAGGCTAATTGACACATTTTCTCTTGGTTCATGGAAAGTTGTAAATAACTTCTGTTCCTACTTACAAACTCTTCCCCAAAACTCTTGATCGCATGCACGGCTGCAGATTAGTGCACAATAGTGATGTTAGTAAACTGATATTTCCACCTAACCTATTTGCTTGATGACTGTTCTAAGATGTCTGGGATCAGCGGCTTTTAATGATGAATTTAGGTATGTGCGAACATTTTCCATTATGTTCTCTTTAACCAGAAGTGCAACCGTAATCTATGCAAATTTCTTAGGTTCATCTCATCGTTGGTGTGACAGATAGAGACTGGCAAGTTGACAGACAGCAGGAATTTTTGAGATTGTTTTTTTTCCTGGCAGTGATTTACTGAACAAGTGTTTCTCTTATTTTCAGTAACTTCACCCAGATACAGGATTCTGATCCCAGTTTCTCCATGTGTAGATGTGATGGTGTCATATGATATCATGTTTTACATATGAAGTTTGCTTCTTATGTGTTGTATATAACCGTCGCCTTTGAAGTAGTGCCTTTGTTAAACTTATTAGCTGCTGGTGTAACTGGGTGGAGACGTCATGGACAGTTTTGTCCAAACCTAGATAAGGCTTGTGATTTTAAGCAATGGCCTGCACTTATTCACAAGAAACCAAATGATGATTCCACTGCCTGATATAGAGGAAATCTCTGTTCTCTCCTCTTGCGCAAATGTGCGTGCCAAATGGCATTAATCCTTGATGTGCAGCAATTAACACCACCAGGAAAGTACAGTGTTTTGCATGAATGTCTCATGAAAATAATGCCCGGCCCATTTAGGAAGAATAAACCGCTGTGGGCAGTAGAGGAGAAAAGGGGAAACTGTGACGTAGAGCTGCGGAACAGGGAAAAGAAAACGGTCTAGATCCCCACCTCCTACCCCCACAGTTCCCTCTCTCATTTCTAATCACTGCAGCCATCTATAGTGATAACCATTATTATGGGTGGTGTTGCTATTTGAAGAAGTATTTTCAGAGACATTTTTTGGCCATGCACTAGGCCATTTTGGCTGTATGGATGAATAACTTGACATGCGTATTATACAAATCCTGAGGTATACACATGAATTGA
The DNA here is from genome assembly GCA_021397915.2 of Tor tambroides. NCBI lineage: Eukaryota > Metazoa > Chordata > Actinopteri > Cypriniformes > Cyprinidae > Tor > Tor tambroides. Next base: position 8,367 of record JAFVLL020018362.1, on the reverse strand, counting down.
AAATTAATAGATAAAATTAGACGTAGGAGAAATATTCTATTATTGTTAATTATTTAGTGACGTTTATGCAATTTCTGTTCAAGTATCAATCATTTATACCCAGAATATTGAGCTGAACGTAATATTGCTCTTGATGTCATTGTCATGTTTTTTTGTTTGTTTGTTTTAATATGAATGCAAAACATTTTATTTAAGCGGAACAAATTCCTTGTATACTAACTTTATTATGTTGCTGTATTCATCTATCTGTCTTCCATACTAGAGCTTTTCCCATCAGGCCAAAACTTTAATTAAATTATATATTCTCACAGAATTTGGTGTGCATTATGTACAATAATAATAATAAAAAAAACTACACTGAAGAAAAAAAAAAAAAGGGAAAAATGTGAATTACAAGATATTTTACTCCTAAAATTCCCACGGCATTACATTTACCCTGACAATATTTCCACAGTGAAGTTGTCTAGTATTTTTCTGTCAGCCATTTAGAATCACAACAATGTTAAATTTGTGAATGGATTTGCTTCTTTTCAGTGAAGTGGTGAAACAGTTTTGCAATTCAGTCTGAATCATACAGTTCACTAACTATATTAGATGATGTGGTTTCTGAGGTAGCAGATAAGATACAGAAAACATAAAAAAAACACTGGATGAAGTGAATTTTTACCTATGACCAATTGAAACAAATAACATTTCTAAATGACTATCAAAAACAATACTTTATCGCCATGTTTTTATGAATTATTCTGTACATGGTATATGTCACACATGGTATGTCTCCTCCACAAATTTTATTTTTTTTTTTAAATTAATTAGTACTGTACAATATGTTAACAGTTTAAACATACTGTAATGTTTTATCATGTGCTCATTTTTAGTGCATAATATTTTATGTTAATGTTTACCTTTGTGTACATTTTAGAAATGATTTGTCTTTACAGTATAGTGGCTGTAGGTTAAAATTAGGTGTCCTCACATTATCTATTTTCTGTATTATTTATATATTATCTATATCTATATATTATTTGTATCACAATTACACTATTTTTTAAACCACTCATATAATTTATTTTATTTTTTTGTCTTTAGAAGATGACTTTGTTTAAAAAAAAAACACATATTAGATGAAATTACAGTTATTTAATAAATAACTTTTTATACTATTGTATCTGTACATTTCTTGATAGCTTAACTAGCTACATTTTTGAGTAGCTTTGAGGCTTAGTGGTGCTCACTGGTTAAACAAGAAAGTAAATAAAACAGAAGCTCTGCCTGAATTGTGCAACTTACTTGAAAGCGTGCTTCATTTCTAAAGTTTGGAACTTCAGTACATTTCCCCAAGTTTGGAAATTAAGTCATCTGTGAGATAAAGTTCCTCTCTGTGCCTTCCCAAAAATGCTTGTGTCCAGTTGTATATAATGCCCTCTTGTAGAAGGATTCTGGCCTATTCCAGGGTGGAATAGATTAGACACACACACACACTCACACAGTTCTGTGTTCAATGTAAATTTTGGTCCATTCATTCACATTCAATGGGTTATTGTAAGTCACAGCTAGTTGAAATGCGCACAAACTTGAAATGTCAGGCGTCATAAAATTGCACAAGTCATAAATAAACAGATAATTTTGCATTTATGCTAATATGCCGTTAAAGTTGAATTGTCAGAATGCTGCTCTGTTGAATTATGCCGCACTTTTGCAAAGAATAGGCAAGGCAATGTCTAATTAATTTACAACAGTTATGACAGTATTTAATGTTACAAGTATTGTGTACAACTGGTCATTAGATGAATATTGCATGTATTTCTATTCTTCTGTAAAAACACTTAGGTGGAGTTTCAAATCCGTTTTAGACTGTCATTCATGTAGTTGTCAGACTGTCTATGTCTAATTTGCTGTCCTGTCTACACAACATGTCTCACCCTTCATATCTCAAACTCTGTCAAGAAAAACTCTGTAGTCTTTAGTAAAAAACATTTATACAGAAGTTCAAACATACTGTACATGCACCTCTCTCTCAGGCATACACACACCGAAATTTAAAACACCCACTCAGAGGTGTGTTATGTGAGGTAGCCTTTCATCATAGCTGGGGAAAGATTGTAGGTTTATCTGTATGTTGCCCAGATGGAGAAGTAACAGCAACATGCAAATACGGTGTCTGTCGCTGTGTATTTGCATGCATTTAATAGGCTGTAAAAGGCCTTGTAGCTCAATAGGAAGAGCAGGGCTCTTATACAATCTGTACTGTAGTGATGCAAATGTGGAGTGGAACTTAAGCACAAACACATCACAAACAATTTGTTTTATTTGTTTGGTGTTTGATTTCTCAATGTTCTGTGTACATACACTAGTACGTGTGACAGGCTTTACTGTATTACAGTAATGCTACCCTCTTTTTAAAGAGCACTCTAATAACACCCCTAGAGTGTTTACACTTGTTTCTACAGACAGATGTGATGATGATCTCTGTGCAGTGTGTATTTTGAGCTCTCTGACTCCCTTTAGATGGGAACAGTTGTCTAACACAGCAGGGTGTGTTGCTGAAACAGCTCTTGTCTCAATTCAAAATGAAGAAGTTTGAGGCTTTTGTTTTTAAAAAAGTGATATTCTGACTCATATTGGACATTCTCAGAGAACAACTTCAGTTTGACTCCAGGAAAATTGCTGAAACATGTTTTAACCTCAAAGACTGAATGTCACAGCCTGCTTTGGTTTACTGAACTTCCCCATGCAGCATTTACTTTATGCTGACTTTTGAAAGTACGTTTGCAGCTGTGTATTACCAAGCACAATTAACAATTAAACACAATTAATTTTTTTAACTTGTCATTTAAAAAAATGTGGTAAATGCTTTAGTCTGACTAAAATCACATCAGTCTGATTTTTATGAAGTTGGACTAACAGGCCTAATATGAACTCTACTTTTAGTGCTTTGGTAGTAGCAGTCGTATATATCATAGAAGGCCTGTATATATCTTCGTTTTTTATATGTTGTGCAAAATTGTTTGGTGGTACAGTTGACGTATTCTTCTAGTTTGATTTCATAGTGTAATATCTGGACCAAAGCATTAGGTATATACTAGAGTCATCGGAAATGAAGTGGCATTCTGGGTAAGGTCTCTTTCCTGCGGGCAGTGGAAGGGCTGATCTGTAGGGCTGCAGATAAGAAAAGAGTCCATAGAAGACATATGAGTGTGTGAGTACGAGCATTGCACTATCAAATACAAATGGAAAAAAAGGCTATTTCAATTCCAGAGTTTGTCATTTTAATTAGTACAGCTGTCAGCTGGAGGTATTAGGGTAACATATTGGGTATACTGTACACTGTAAAAAGGAATCATGGGTCTTGTAATTTTCATTGAAAAAATATTAATGTGATAATTAAAAATAGTGTGTATATTTTATTAAAGAAATTGTGGTTCAGTGTAGGGCTGGGCGATATATCTCGTGCGATATGCATGCGCATCTCGTCAGTAAAGCCGGTTCCTTGATTAGCGGTAAATCCCCATCACCTGTTTTCAAATGGAGCGAAATTTAATACACAGAGCCATAGTTCACTGACAAGCCACGAAATATCGCGTTCATTATCGCAGATGAATCGCCTTCGATAATGAACGCGGAATTGCGTAGCTTGTCAGTGAACTACGGCTCTGTGTATTAAATGCCGCTCCATTTGAAAACAGGTGATGGAGATTTACCGCTAATCAAGGAACCGGCTTTACTGACGAGATGCGCATGCATATCGCATGAGATATATCGCCCAGCCCTAGTTCAGTGTTGTATAGAAAATATTGAGAACTTTTCACTAATAAAACCAAGGAATATTTTTTCCTCATTTTTTAAGGAAACTTGAATTGAAGAACTGATTAAACTGAAAAAAAAATTTAAGAAAAGAAGGCTGCCTATTAATTTTAAAAGAATTAGCTTTATTTTGGCGGTGATTGTTATTTCCCAGCATGCTTTGCATATGGCTGAATATGGAGAGTAAATATTGAAATTAAGTGCTACTTTGTGTTTTTGAGTGAAGGGAAACATCTATTAATGTTTAATGTTCAGTTTGACATTTGAAAGTTTCTGTTATGGTGAAGTTTCTATCGTTACCTTTGTGCAGAAGAGTTATGGTTATGGATAACTGCATGTAATGCCACTAAGAGTTTGGATGCTTTGTTCAGTGAGCTGTAGCTTTGTTAATGTAAAGTTTTTTTTCCTACTTGAGATGTCTGGCTGTATACAGTCTTTTAATTGTACAAAATAATTTAAAGTCAAATACAAAACAGGCCTTACTCAAAATCACAGGCTTTTGAGAATCAACTTAAAAACTTTAACGTAAAGCTCTTTTTTCCTATTTTGGGAAATATAGAAATGTTATCGTGGATTTTATCTTTTATTTTTAGAACAAATGAGAATGCAAATATTATTTTTGTTATAGTTTCTGTTCGACATTCAAAGAAGTTTACCCAACTGTGATGAACCTGGAAATGTGAAAAGGGTCCATTGGCTAGTGATACGTGTTGTTTACATGCATCACTAGTCATGTGAAACTAATGATTTAGTTTCAACAGCTAGTTAGATATTATTTGCACATAAGTTCCTAATTCCTATTATTATTTTAAGTTTACATAATAACTTCCTTAATGGACAACTGAATTTCCTTTCTGCCATGTCTGTTATTTTGGCTTTGACATGAAATCAAGAATGGTGCATGTCTCTTACCAGGAATTAATAAAGCCAAAGCCTAGATGGTTCAGTCGTTTCAGCAGTGTTTGAAGTCAGCCTTCATAAAAAGCATAGTTCACCATAGACTCTGTATATGCCTGTCCCAACTGGCACACTCAGCGAGAACTGTGTTCTTGTTGCCTTCAACTGTGTGTGTTCAAAAAGACCAGCGTAATTTTTCTTGTCAATTGATTGTGTTCAACAATATAGGGGAGAGTGGGGTGAGTTGAGCCAGTGGGTAAGTTGACCCACCCCTGTATCTTGGACTGTGAAAAGGAAAAAACACATGAGAGGAGTAGAAGGCACCCATTTACTTTAAAAACTGTTTTCTGGCTAGTCAAAGTAAAATGTGTGCATAACAGATGTTATGGATGTTATATCAAAGGCAATTTTATCCAGGTCTAAAAGTACTTATGATGCATATTGGTGATTTAGCAGCATATAAAACCATGCAAATCATTTAGCTAAATATTAGCTTGAATTGGTAAGCTAGTTAGTTTATTCCAAAATGGCAGCTATAGGGCAAAGTGAGCCAAATGCTGTGGGGTAAGTTGAGCCAGCGTTTTAACTTACCCCACCGTAAGGTACTGAAATTAAGTTAAATCTCCAAAGTATAAACTGGTGTTTTAATGTGATATATTCCTTCATTCTAATTCAGTTTTGCTTAAACATCCTACTTTAGATACTTTCATTGTACTTCTGCCTCATTTTCCCTTATCTTGAGGACCACATAAGAAAAAAAATGGCTCATCTACCCCATTCTCTTCTAATTGCTGTTCCTTCTTGTATAACAAAACAGAGGTTTGATAATTTGCAGTTTAGGGTTTACTGGTAATAATGGCTTTTTAATGCTAGATGATGACTATAATATGCAAAAAAAAAAAAAAAAAATTCCTGTAATGAAGGTGTCTTTATCTCATTAATAAAAAAAAAATTTGTATGTATGGCGTCAGCAGGCATGCCACACTTGTTGTAAGTCATGTGTGAACTCAGATGAGGACTATCAAAGAGGCTTTATTAGTTACATGCTGTTAACACCAGTAACACTTATTACAAACAAAATAAGCTGTCCAAAGTTTTTAGATTTAATCATTTCAAAAAATGATTTGAATGGAGATGATATAGATGAAATGTTTATGTATTGTTTGTATTCTTTCTCTTCATTCTTACTGTTACACGTTGTTTAGTGCCTAGAATCTAACCACAGAGTTAAAAAATGTGTTTATGAAAGTATTGTTGATACCAATACGGAAGCTGTGGCTCAAGCAGAAAAAAAGATCAGATTTCCTTTACAAATTTGACAATGAAGATGTCCCAGATAAGCAACCAATCATAGCTAGGCAGTGGGTGTCAGTTTCATAATAGGCCAATGAAAATACTGCTCAGAAGTAGGAAAGGGAAATGGGCAGAATAAAGAAATGTAGTAGCATATCATGCCAGGCACTTACATCTATATACTTTATACACCTACTCATCCTTATTACCATTCCCCACATTTTAGAATAATTCTGAACTCGTCAACAATTAATAATAATAAGAAATTCATGTATGGGAATCAAGTGGTGACCAAAAAGTGTTAATCAAAAGTATTGTATATTTTAGCTTTTTCCAAGTAGCACAATTTGTACTTTTAGAAAAATAATATTTTAGCTTTATAAAGTACTTGATTGGCCCAACTAATTTCACTAGTGGTGTGTAAATATAGCTTATGGTTAGATTTAGTTGAACTTCAGTGCAGGTAAAGAGAACTGTCAGGCCTGCTTGGACTTCACACAGCATTGGCTCAGCGTGCATTAATAGACTGTGTAGTTAACTTCAGTTTTTTTTTTTTAGTAACATTATACTACGCTATGTACACTTCCTCTTTTTTCTTATAGAGCTCATCTGACGTCACTGTGGTGCAGATAATAGATCTATATCTGAAACAGATATTGCACAATGGAAGTTGTCAACGAAGTTGTGCTTTATTTGTAGTTTGAAACCTGCTTAAGCTTGTTACTGCTGTGGATTCATGTGCTGCTAATCAGCAAGCAAAATGAAACAGTAATACATCTGACAAAGTTATGTTGTTGTTTTCTTCCCCAGATCCCTCATGGGCACTCTGAATGTAAGTATAATCATCTCTAAACTCACTTAAATAAATAGATCTGTGCAGTCTGTATCAATGATATTTACTAGTACTTTTAAGTTTAAACACTTGATGTGATTTGCGTCATCAAATAATGTTGGGCATTTACCTATCGTGTGCTGGTTTGGTGTCTTTATTTAGGTGCAGTGTGCCAATATAAGACAAACCCCACAACCTCAGATATCACTATGTTTGTAGGACACATATCGTGCAGTGTGCAGAACGCCAGCATTACAAGCACTCAGAATAGCATCACAGTAACTGGACTGCTGCCTGGAAGCACATATTACTTCAAGATCAACTGTTCAGTTGTGTGTTGCGCAAACCTCTCCACCAGTAAGTCTTTACCACTTCTAATAACGGCTTTGAACATTAAGGCCACTGTTGCCCGGAAGGGATGAAAATAATATTTCTGCCTTTTTCACCCTCAATCACATTCATCATATCACTTTTCATGCACTTTTCTCATTCAGTCACTCACCTTCTCAATATTTCTCTACTTGCACAACAGACTATTCCAGCAATCTGACTATCACGCAGCCCAACTCCACCTCAGTGTGTCTGAATTGGACAGGCCAGTTTCCACTGACCAATCAGTCTTTTACTCTCCGTAAGTCCTAGCCAACCATAATCAATAATAAAAAATCTTTTTACTTTATAGTGTATCAACTTAACTTAAAATAAAAAGATATTTGGATATGGTTTGTTTTAGTCAGCTGAAACAACACCATACTTTTTATAGAGTAGCATGTTTGTTTAATTTGAGTAAAACATGAATAATTAAAAAACATGTATGATATGTGATATTGCACAGTGTTTCTAAAAACATAAATGTGTACAGTTACAGGCAATTGCATTAAAGAAAACCTGGTAACACTTTTATAATGCATTATACATTAGTAAAGTAGTTTTAATGCATTAATTATGCCTTGTAATGCACCTTATAATCATTTCATGAATAACTGTAACCAGAGTTAATACATATATGGTGGCCAGAGAGCTTCAACAGTTTGACAGCGAATGTGCTGCAAATGCTCACAACACAAACAAATAAAGAAACGCACGAGTAGCACAGACCACAACAAAATTACCCCAACAAAACGAAAATTAACCAAGGTTTTTTTTAATTTATTTTATTTTTTTTTTTGGCATATTGATTACCATTTGTATAACCAGAATTGTACAAATACCATGGTTAAACTTTGGTTAGTGTAGTAAATCCATGGTTAATTTGTGCATACCATGGTTTAACTATAGTAACCATTTTTTGTTTTTATTTGTTTTTAATATAATAAATGTATTTATGATTTAATTAATTTTAATAGTAAAACCGTAGGCTATGGTTATTTTTTGTAAGGGAAGCTTACGTCAGCTTATTTCGTCAGCTTATTTAGGCTAATAATATCAAAAAAAAGAAAAAAGCTCTAAGGAATCGTATGAGCAGGATGTTAAAATAAACAAAAAAACTCACCTTTCAGAGCAAACATTGATAAATATGTCCTAGCCATGTTCGTTACTTT
>JAFVLL020018359.1:35000-70965 GCA_021397915.2 Tor tambroides | reverse complement strand
TCAAAAATGAAGTTTTGATATATTTACAGTATGAAATTTACTAAATATCTTCATGGAACATGATCTTTACTTAATATCCTAATGATTTTTGGCATGAAAGAAAAATCTATAATTTTGACCCATGCAATGTGTTTTTGGCTATTGCTACAAATATACCCCAGCGACTTAAGACTGCTTTTGTGCTCCAGGGTTACATATGATTAGCAGGTTGTTGGCATGTTTTCTGACAAAACTGTAGGTGCTTAGAGGAACATTTATGTACACGGAAATAATTAGAATCCAGCAGGATGCGTTTTTCTGTAACTTGCGGACAGTGTGCAAATTGTAATGCCAGCTCATTATCAGCAGTGATAATGTAAATCACTCCGCAGGTGCTGTGGAGAAGAGCTCAAAACACGGAGCCCAAGACAAAACCCAAAACATCATCATGGCCATGAAGGAACGGATGAAAATCAGGGAGAAGAACCGGCCCGAGGTGTTCGAGGTGATCCAGGAGATGTTTCAGCTCTCGAAGGAAGATTTCAACGCTCACCTGAAGACGGCCAAACAAGCTGTGCTGGAGGGAACGTCCAAGTGGTCTGCCAAAATCACCATCACAGGTGAGCAATGAGTGAATCTCACATCAACATGAACATATTTCACACAAAAACCAAAATGAGAATGAGCTTAATGATAATGTCGCAATGCATGCAAATGTTAATGTAGGCTTATATGAAAGTAGACTTATATACGTTTTATATTTCTGAAATATTTTATATAAAAGTATTATTGCTGTAGAATTATATAAACTATACATAATTATCAATTATAAATGTAAATATAAATATAATTTTTTTATTGTGGTAAAATTACTATATGATATAATTATATTTAATGTAATTTAAAAAAATATATATAATTTTATATAAAATATTTAAAATAATAAAAAGAAATATTTAATTTTTAAACAATAATTTTTGGGATTAAATATGGGCCGAGTATGTTCTTGAAAATTTTAATTTAATATTTTATATTTATTTGTATTAATTCCTTACATTCATTATTTGTATTTATATATTATATTTACATAGGACATTTTATATAATATATACTATAAAATGAGAAAAAATATATGAAATATATTATTTTAATATTTTATATTAAATTATTATTATTATGAAGAATAAATATATAATATATATTTTCTTTTTATTTATTATGATTATTTTAATAACATATTCCCCCGGTTTCACAGACCAGGCTTAAGCCTAGTCTCAGACTAAAGTATAAGTCTGAGCTGTTTTAACTGAAAGAAACTTACACTGACTGATCTTAAAATACATCAGTGCTATGTTTTGTCTCAAGATGCGCACCAGTAATGTTTTTTTCTAAAGCATGTTAATAAAAATTACTTAAATTTCCTAATTGAACAATGGTCTAATCCTGGCTTAGTCTAAGCCCTGTCTGTGAAACCGGGCCATTATACACTTATACTTAATGTAACATTTTATATAGATTTTATATAAACTATTTATTGTATTTTATTTATTTATGTTTTAGGTTGGTGGCAAATATGGTTATGTTATATAGTCAGAAAAAAATATATGAAATATATTATCTGAGCAGTTCCATTTCATTTTATATTAAAGTATTATTTTATTATATTTTTTTCTTCAGAATTGTTATTTATTTTATTTTCATTTTCCTTTTAATAATCTATTATTTATTATGATTATTATAATACTATAGTATATTAATGTAACATTTTATACAGATTTTATGTAAAATATTTTATTTATTTATTAGTTGTTGGTGTTATATATAAGTTTCCTGAGCTTCACTCTTGTGTCTGTCTGTGCGTCTCTGTGTCTGTGACTGGAGGAGACCCTACAGCGAGGAAATGCTGCTCAGTTTAGTTTGGGAAATGTGCCGAGAGTTTTGCTTGTTTTCTGACAGCTCAAACCGCCAGACGACAGCAACCATCTGCTGCGGACAGAAACGTAGGCCGTCACAGCCGTTTCTCTGAGTCATAAAGAACCGTTTCTGTCCATCTGCAGATGCACGTCCTCGCATTGCTTTGTTTCAGTCATATTTTATCTTCCAGAAGCCGCTGAATTAGTTCAGCTGCCTGCAGGTAAAGTTTGCTCTGTGTGTCCGTATCAGTGATGCTCCTTCACCTGACTTTGAGGGTCAACAGAGACTGTGAATTATTGCCAAGCTTGCAATGCTGCCAGAGTGTCAATAGAATACAGAGAGAAAAACAGCTCTCTGCTTTAATTTATCCTGGCGTACGATCGAATCTCCCGTTTTGGAAACTATTCATACAATGATTTATTTATCAAGCACTTCATAAACACTGGCCTCTGTGAATTCTGATTTAGTTTGACTGACGCATTAACCAGGTGACCATACACTTCTATTTCTGTCTTGTTTTGCAATAAAATGTCTACATTCACATGGACTACATCCATAAAAAATTTCCTCAAGATGTAAAAATAGTTGTTTCAGAGAATCTACTTGAATGACATTTATTTGTTCAAATTTACAAAACAAAACTTCTTTTCTTGAAATAAATGTATTTTTATTACCCATTGACAAATTGTTTTTTTTTTTCGTTTTTTTTTTCCCTTTTTTTAAGTATAAATCAAACTAAATTTTCTGTGGTTCATTATGTATGTTTTCTCCATGGAATTAAAAAAAATGGTAATAGTGACTTTTACTCTCACAATTCAGACTTTTTTAGTAATTGGAAGTTCATATCTTGCAATTCTCACTTTATATCTTGCAAATCTGAGAAAAAAATCAGAACTGCAAGATATAAACTCAGAATTTTTTCTTCGCAATTCTGAGTTTTTATCTTGAAATTTAATACAGTTTTTCTCTGAATTCTGTGTTTATGTCTTACAGTTTTTTTTAATTGCAACTTAGTTTATATTTTGCAATTCAGACATTTTCTTTAGAATTGTGAGATAAAAAGTCACAATTACAGGTGCATCTCAGAAAATTAGAATATGGTGAAAAAGTTCATTTTTTCTTGTAACTTATTTCAAAAAGTGAAACTTTCATATATTTTAGATTCATTACATGTAAAGTAAAACACTTCAAAAGTGTTTTTGTTTTAATTTTGATGATTAGAGCTTACAGCTAATGAAAGTCAAAAATCAGTATCTCAAAATATTAGAATATTTCCTAAGATCAATCAAAAAAAGGATTTGCAAAACAGAAAAGTTCAAGTTGTTTAAAGTATGTTGATTTCTGCACTCAATACTTGGTCGGGGCTCCTTTAGCACAAACTCCAGCATCAGTGAGGTGTGGCATGGAGGCGATCAGCCTGTGGCTCTGCTGAGGCACTATTGAGCTTCAGCTCGTCTGGATTGTTGGATCCACTGTTTCTCATCTTTCTCTTGAAAATATCTGATAGATTCTCTGTGGAATTCAGGTCAGGCATGTTGGCTGGCCAATCAAGCACAGTAATATCATGGTCAGCAAAGCACTTGGAAGTGGTTTTGGCAGTGTGGGCAGGTGCTAAAGTCCTGCTGGAAAAGGAAATCAGCATCTCCATAAAGCTTGTCAGCAGATGGAAGCATAAAGTGCTCTAAAATCTCCTGGTAGACGGCTGCACTGACTTTGGACTTGATAAAACACAATGGACCAACACCAGCAGACGTCACGGCACCCAAATCATTTCTGACTTCAGAAACTTCACACTGGACTTCAAGCAGCTTGGATTCTGTGCCTCTCCACACTTCCTCCAGACTCTGGGACCTTGATTTCCAAATGAAAAGCAAAATTTTACTTTTATCTGAAAAGAGGACTTTGGATCACTGAGCAACAGTCCAGTTCTTTTTCTCCTTAGCCCAGGTAAGACGCTTCTGATGTAGTTTCTGGTTCAGAAGTGGCTTGGTAGCCCTTTTCCTGAAGACGTCTGAGCGTGGTGACTCTTGATGCACTGACTCCAGCTTCAGTCCACTCCTTGTGAAGCTCTCACAAGTGTTTGAATCAGCTTTGCTTGACAGTATTCTCAAGCTTGCGGTCATCCCTGTTGCTTGTGCACATTTTCCTACCCAATTTCTTCCTTCCAGTCAACTTTGCATTTAATATGCTTTGATACAGCACTCCTTGAACAGCCACCCCTTTCAGTAATGACCCTCTGTGACTTACCCTCTTTGTGGAGGGCGTCAATGTTCGTCTTCTGGATCATTGCCAAGTCAGCAGTCTTCTCCATTATTGTGGTTTCAAAGAACAAGAGATACCCAGAATTTATACTGTAGGGATGGTCATTTATTGAAACTCAAATGTAAATATTCTAATATTTTGAGATACTGATTTTTGACTTTCATTAGCTGTAAGCTCTAATCATCAAAATTAAAACAAAAACACTTTTGAAGTGTTTTACTTTACATGTAATGAATCTAAAATATATGAAATTTTCACTTTTTGAAATAAGTTACAAGAAAAAATGAAAATTTTTCACCATATTCTAATTTTCTGAGATGCACCTGTAGTTATTCCGTGGCGGAAACAAGCTTCCATAGATTGTTATGCATATATTATTATAGATAGATTATTATGCTTAATGCAAGAAAAAAAAACTATTTGCCAATGGGATAAGAACAATAAACTTAATTATATATGATTTCTAAAAACAATGACTTCTAAAGTACTTCTCAGAATTTGAATTTCTCAAGTATGTTTATTGTGTTTTAAGGATATTTGGATTTATTTAACAAGAAACAAAAACCTCCTCAATAGGAAATTAGTTTTTTTGTTTTTGTTTTTTTTTGCAGTAGAGAGATAGATTGTTGTGCCATGAGCCAAAAAACAATCTGAGCATCACTGTGAGACAAACCGACGTGACACGAATGTGTGAACGCACCTCTGGAAACACACACAAACACTCAGAGACGCCGTCCTTCTTTCATTCCAGCTAAACTATCCGGACTATATTACCCTCTTCAACCGGCCTAGTGACATTGCACCAATCTCTGTCTGTCTCCAAGCCCAAGGATATATGTTCCCTGAATAATTTAGCACCCTGCTCGTTCATAATTAATGAGACGAGAGCTTCCTGTGAACTGCTATAGGCTCTGTGACGAATGGCATCCCCATTGACTGAGTTCAGTGCCACTCAGGCTACACACTGCTTTTATGTTGTATTATTGCACATTCGTCTGTTTTGAATTGACACTTTAGTTATTAATGGTGCCTTACATACACACACATACACACTAGACATGACTGATGTTCAAGGATGTATTGTGGTCCTACACTGAAAAAAAAAATTACTGTAGAAACTATTTTCACTTAGAAATTGATAGTACATTTCACAAATAAATAAAAAGAAATGGCAAGTAACACATTGAATTAAACATGAATTTTTGAAGTAGGTAAATTTGAAATAGTATTTTCTTATAAAACATACTCCACTAATCTTTGTTATATTTACAACATTGAAATATACATATTTTTTAGATTGTATAAAGCCCCTGAGCCAGTGTTAATTTTAGTATCATTGAGATATTATTTAAGATTTTATTAATATTTTGAATTAGTATATATATATATATATATATATATATATATATATATATTTTTTTTTTTATTTTTTTTATTTTTTTTTATTTTTTTAAATATGTCTAAATAAAAATACATTTTAGTTTGTGCTATTTTAGTACTTCAGTTTTAGCTATTTTAGTAGTTAAAGTAATTGAAAATTAGAAATGTTTCCTTGGCAACTAGCTGAAATAAAATTAAATGTCATTTTTTTCAGTTAATGTTTATTTTATTTAATGTAACAATATATTTAGTTAAGTTTTAGTTTTAATTAACTACTATAACCCTGCTCTGGGCACCAACATTTTCACATAATAAATTACAATTAGTGCTGTCAAACGATTAATCGCGATTAATCGCATCCAAAATAAAAGTTTTTGTTTATATAATATATATGTGTGTGCTGTGTATATTTATTATGCATATATAAATACACACACATACAGTATATATTTTGAAAATATTTACATGCATATACATTTATATATTTATATTCTTATATTTTATATTATATATAAATATAACATATTTTTCTTAAATATATACATGCGTGTGTGTGTATTTATATATACATAATAAATATACACAGTACACACACATATATTATGTAAACAAAAACTTTTATTTTGGAATGCGATTAATCTCGATTAATTGTTTGACAGCACTAATTACAATGTTTGAATTTTTACCTTTATATATCATAATTTTGCAGATTTACAAAAGTAAACACACATTGTGTGTTTTGAATGTATTTCTGTCAGCATCAGTATAATGCACTCGCTGGCACCAATGGCTGGCAGTTTTATATTGTGCAGTGCTTTGTTTTCTGGTTTCAGGTCACTGCGGGTCTCCAAGCTCAAGGACTCTTGCAGTCAGAGCACTGGCCTCATCGGCCCCAGCCATAATCCATCTTTCGCAATGCGCTTTATATTGCTTTGTGTACTAAAACATGATTCATAATGTCCAATTCCTCAGACAACAGCATTTAATCGCTCATGCAAATGCTGTTTTGCTTGCTTCATGAATGCCCAGTTCACAAAACGTTGTCTTTTTTCTGTCTTTCTTCTCTAGTTGTATGTGCTCAAGGTTTGCAAGCCAAAGACAAGACGGGCTCCAGCGACCCCTACGTCACTGTACAAGTGGGAAAGACCAAACGCAGGACCAAAACCGTTTTTGGCAATCTCAACCCGGTCTGGGAGGAGAAGTTCTTCTTGTGAGTCTCACAGAAAGCAGATATGTTTTTTGTTTATTTACCTTCTTTGTCGCAACGTGCATCAAACATTGTGCTGATGGTAAGGGATCCAAGTTGACCTGGATCAGTGGTTTTGCTTTAGGAACCAGATTTTACACTGGGAATCTAGTGCAGTGCAATCAGTACAGTACTGATTTTAATACAGAAGTAAATAAAATTAACCTTAAAATCATTATCATTTTATATTAATATAAAACGATAATAAAATTATTTTAAAATAAATAAATAAATGATTTTTAAATCTAAAATAAATATATATTTTATATTTTATTTTAATATATATATTATATATAAAATAATATATTTTATATTTTTAAATTATTAATTTTGAATTATTTTAATCGTGCTGCCAACACTGTAATGCATTTTGTGTTCAGCACAAACTATGTTTATCATGACCCTTTTTATGTTGGCTAATTAGACTCTCTTCTAGCAAGTGACAGATGAATTTGCACAGAATTTAGATGCAAAGTCTTTGACGTCAACAACAAAAGATTTGGGATTTTTTTCTCCTCCCTTTCAAAACTTGATTAATGATTTTAATTATGCATGTTTATATGGCCTGTTGGATTTTTATATTGGCATTCAGCATTGTTTTTTTCCCTTGTTTCCCACGACCCATCAGAACAGACCCGAGGCTCATTTTTAGGGCATGACCCACCAGATCCACCGCTCTAGATATCACGCTCTCTGCATGAGTGCCGATTGAGGATGAAAACCTTTTTATGAGATTATTGGACACTCTTATGCAGTGAAGCTTTTTAAAATTAGGTTGAACTCAAAGGGCAGAGACACAGTTTCCATTTCACAACATTTCTGCCACTCAGTCACAAACAAATTTTCAAATGGCATATGAATTATTCAAAGTAGCCTTTCATTAATTTGACATTTTCTGTAGAGCCCTTCCATTACGAGTATGAATATTTTTTTTGGTTGATAGTCAAAGGAGCTTTTTGGTCTATTTGAAAAAGCTCTTCGGGTCATAAATGAGGAGTAATGGAAATCATTTGTATTCCCGTTGGCTTTGTCATGCTCTCATGGGACTGTTTCTTTTCATATTTCTGATAGTATATCCTTGAGGCTTCTGCAGTCATGGGTGTTGCATTATAGTGAGGCTGGACTCACTGTCTCCATTCATAATCCTTTGTTAGGATTTGATGTTTTTGATGATGCACAAAGCCAATAAATCAGACGCCTGAGATCTACAGCACTCTTGACTGTGGGAATGTTGTACAATCCAGACAGAACATTATTTCTTGTGCGGTTCGGCTGAGCTGGAGGAACGACAGGAGGTTGTTCCTGATTGTTAGTTGCTCTTTTCATTAAGTTTTTGCTGAAGTCATTATGAGATCCATGTGCTCAAATGTATCCATCCATGGATGGTTGGATGGATATATGGATAGATGGGTGCATGGATGGATAGATAGTTGGATGTATGAGTGAATGGATGGATGGATGGATGGATGGACAGATGGATGGATAGATGGATAGTTGGATGGATGGATAGATATAGGGATGATAGATGGATGGATGGATGGATGCATATTGCATAGTTGGATGGATGAAAAGATGGATTGGTGGATATATGGATGGATAGATGGATAGTTGGATGGATGGATAGATATAGGGATGATGGATGGATGGATGGATGGATGCATATTGCATAGTTGGATGGATGAAAAGATGGACTGGTGGATATATGGATGGATGGATAGATATATGGTTAGATGGATGATGGATGGATATTATTAATAGATGGATGATATTTGGATGGATTGGTGGATATATGGATGGATGGACAGAAGAATGGATATAGGGATGGATGGATAGATATATGGATGGAGATATGAAAGGATGGATGGATGGATGGATGGATGGATGGGTGGGTGGGTGGGTGGGTGGGTGGATTGTTGGATGAATGATGGATTGATGGATAGATATATGGATGGGATGAAAGGATGGATGGACAGATGGATGATGGATGGATGGATGGATGGATGGATGGATGGATGAATGGATAGATGAATGGGTAGTTGGATGGATGGATAGTTGAGTGGTGGATAGATGAATAGATGGGTGGAGGGATGGATGAATGCATAAATTCCTGTGTTGAGGCAAATGAAATTCAGAATTAATGCTCGTGAATCTGAATGTTTCCAGTTCTTCAGTTCAGAATATTTCTGTTTTTCACACAAAAAGTAGATTTACGTCACTGTAATCATGGTTTAAACACCAAATTCTGTGCTTATTTTTGGATCAAATACTATACATAACTACTCTGCTTTGCTCTACACCATTAAATACCATTTTATTTTTCAATCACTTAGACTAGTTTGGGGTGTGTCCTGCTCTGTATTATTGCATTACTTCATCGCAGTCATGGGTGAATAACCTAAAGCTGTTATACATCAGTACCACAGTCATTCACACCATCTGGTGAGCAAACAGAACAAATGCACTGCAGCAAGTGAAACAAAGCAACTCCAGTCTTTCAGCCTGTATTACATAGGAGAAAACATCGCTGGTGCTGAATCCCGTCGCAGATATCGGCACCGGAGCGATCTGCTGCTGTATTGAACTTTAGCTGTGTTGTTGCTGTGAGGAAGATTGCTGGATTATTAGAGCTACAGCACATCTTATACGACCCCTAATCCTCATCGCCCACTTTAATTTTCCTTTTCAATCCGAGTTTCCGATCTTAATCCTGAGAGAAATGCCAGCCTCTGCCTGTGGAGGAGGGTTTCTCATCTTTAATGGATTGCTCTATATGCTAAAGGCCACACAGATCTCTCTCTCTCTCATATACGCTTGCATATGTTTCTCCACAGTGGCAATATAGGGCATATTCTGCATGGTCTTTGTGAACAGTATTCTAGACTAGAAGTTTATATTTGGTATGTTTGTGTTTTATGTGACAAAAAATGTTCTAGCTGTTTGTTTGTTTATTAATTTATTATTTTATGTTTTATTTATTTGTAATAAAATGCATTTTTAATATTTTTAAAATATTAAATAGTCACTGACTTTAACTCTTTCCCTTCCATTTTCTTAGTTTTTTGTTCAAAATATATTTTTTTAATTTTTAATTTTTTTTCTGAAACTTGCCCATATTCAGGTATTGACAAAAAAAGAATGCACGAAGCTAGAATAAAACAGTTTGCTTTGTTTAAAAGCAGAGGCTTTGTCCTTTCTTTTGACATATTGCATGTTCAGATATTCATACAACAAAATATTCATTTATTGATTAATTTAGTTGTTTATTTAACAGGGACAATGCAGAATAGCATTACAGATGCAATACATACAGGCTTCTAGCCAATGGCTAATTTGCAGCCCCATGCAAATTGATGAACATTTTTTGGTGGGTGGCAACTTAAAAAAAAACATTGGCAGGGAAAGAGTTAAAAAGGGGTTTAATTCTCCTATTTTCTGTCTTGCTGTTTTTCTCTTTCCATTTCTCTCACTTACTCTTTCTAAATAGCTGCAGTGCTCATCTTTCATCTCATCTTCTTCTTGATTGGTGGCTCCCGTGGGATTTTTTTATGATTGGTGCAGAAAGCAGTGGGGAGGGAAGGGTGAATGTGAGGCTGGCAGACCAAACCCTTTCAATGGGTTTTCTATAGAAGCATCAACATCAACTTTCCCATAATGCTGAGAGGCCATGTCCTCAAGCTCCTGGGACTGTCAGTTTTCATCATGTCACGGCACGATTCACTACGATGTGTGCTGGCCGCTCTTGTCGCCTGTAGAATCAGTGCATAACTTCCTCTTTAAGCGCATGAGATCAGTGGAGGAAGTAAAGCGTGCATTACTCAGAGCACATCACTCTCACAGCAGCCATCAACACCCATTAACACTGTCATACCCTGCATAAGAGTGGTTCGGGTGAAAGGACCATCGAACACCCCTAATGGATCCCACCCAACAACACTCAGCAACATACTTACTGATGCTTACCAAGACAAGACTCGCTATTACTGCTGCTCCTAATCAGCCTTAGAGATCTGAACAAATGCATCCCTAGGTCAAAAGCACCAATATTTTAGTATTAAGTTGGTAAAAAAAAAAAAGATTATATATCTATATATATATATCTATATATATATATATATATATATATTTTTTTTTTTTTTTTTTTTTTTTTTTCTTTTAAAGGAGAGGACACACCAAGGGTTTCTTTTGTTAACCCTAATCCAGTCCAAAATTAAATTCATACTGTTAAAATAGGCAATATTAAGCATTTTGACCTGAAAAAGTGAAAGCACTCAGCGTTTTTTTGCTGAAAAATTTAGCTTTAATAAATTGTAATAAAATGTGAAAAAACTATGTATATATTATCTTATATATTATATGCATTAAATTATATATATATATAATTTAGAGTTTTTTATATTTTTATATAGAGTTTGAAACAGATAACTCTGTTTTTTTTATTTTCAAAAATCATGTTTTTTATTATGTTATCATGTTTTTATTGTGTTTTATTGTGTTAGTTAACTAGTGTTTTTTAGTTGTTTTTTACCTAATCAAAATAACCCAACTGCAGTTTGATTGAGATTAATTGGAATGCACAATCAAAAAACATGTTTTTAATTATTCTAAATGTAAATATTCTATTCTATTCTATTCTATTCCAAGTTTTACTTGTGATTTTAAACCACACTGGTTGAATATGTTTACTTATTTAATTATTCTATTCTATTCTATTCTATTCTATTCTATTCCAAGTTTTACTTGTGATTTTAAACCACCCTGGTTGAATATATTTACTTATTTAATTATTCTATTCTATTCTATTCTATTCTATTCTATTCTATTCCAAGTTTTACTTGTGATTTTAAACCACCCTGGTTGAATATATTTACTTATTTAATTATTCTATTCTATTCTATTCTATTCTATTCTATTCTATTCTATTCTATTCTATTCTATTCTATTCTTTTCCAAGTTTTACTTGTGATTTTAAACCACCCTGGTTGAATATATTTACTTATTTAATTATTCTATTCTATTTTCTATTCTATTCTATTCTGTTCTATTTTATTCCAAGTTTTACTTAAGAATTTAAACCACCCTGGTTGAATATATTTACTTATTTAATTATTCTATTCTATTCTATTATATTCTATTATATTCTATTCTATTATATTATATTATATTTTATTCCAAGTTTTACTTGTGATTTTAAACCACCCTGGTTGAATATATTTACTTAATTATTCTATTCTATTCTATTCTATTCTATTCTATTCTATTCTATTATATTCTATTCTATTATATTATATTATATTCCAAGTTTTACTTGTGAATTTAAACCACCCTGGTTGAATATATTTACTTATTTAATTATTCTATTCTATTCTATTCTATTCTATTCTATTCTATTCTATTCTATTCCAAGTTTTACTTGTGATTTTAAACCACTCTGGTTGAATATATTTACTTATTTAATTATTCTATTCTATTCTATTCTATTCTGTTCTGTTCTGTTCTATTCTATTCTATTCTATTCTATTCCAAGTTTTACTTGTGATTTTAAACCACCTTGGTTGAATATATTTACTTATTTAATTATTCTATTCTATTCTATTCCAAGTTTTACTTGTGATTTTAAACCACCCTGGTTGAATATATTTACTTATTTATTCTATTCTATTCTATTGTATTCTATTCTATTCTATTCCAAGTTTTACTTGTGATTTTAAACCACCCTGGTTGAATTGAGCTCCTCCACAGTATGTGACAGGCCCTTGGGATGTGTTTTTTATACCCCTGGTCTATAGGACAGAGAGGAGAAACTGGGGCTGAAGAATATAGAGCTGAAACTGAGAAAGACACACACACACACACACACACATCTACAGTGAATATTAAAGAAGAGATCCTCACACATACACACACACACACACACATCTACAGTGAATATTAAAGAAGAGATCCTGCTCTCTTGCTGTTGTACAGTGTGTGTGTGTGTGTGTGTGTGTGTGTGTGGTCGGCCTCGCGCTGGTGTGAGAAATGAGAAAAGTGACAGGTAATTACATCCAGTCTGTGACTTACTTGAGCAGTAATGTATGAGGCCGGGCTGTATTGTGAGTACGGTTGCACCTAAAGGCCACTGTTAGACACAACAAGCAGCGACGGGCCTGTAACCCCTTCAGCTGTGACTGGATTCACACTTAAACAGCCTCAAGTGTCTTATCACTCTTAGAACACGCCCACCTTCTGCCATTGGTCGAGCAAAGGCATAGTTCCGCCCCAAACTCATGCCATTGGTTGATTCAGTGATGCAGCATCTGCCTGGTCAGGAAATATATTCATTTTATTTTTATATTTATATTTATATTTATTTGCAGTTTCAGCTCTAAGTGAAACAGAGAGTGTGAAATCGCTCTGTGCGTTTCTTCATCTAAAGCTCATGATAAATATCTAAGTCTATAGGGTGACGAGAGGCTTCAGGAGAGGCTGGATCGCTGGATTTGGAAGGATTTATGCAGGATTATGGGGAAATGCATATTATGAGATGAGCTCTTAGTTCCTCTCACCTGTTTAAATTTTTTCAAAGACAGAAAAGCATTAGAGAGATAGTGAAAGCCCTTTTAATTTGTTTTCTCAGGTTGATAGTCTGTCTTTCTCTGTCATAATAGCAGATTAAACCATCAAACGATCTTCACAGTAGGTCTTTTTATAACAGCCGATGAAGAGCTGCTGTAAATCTCTCGAAACCTTCTGTCGTGGTGTATTTTCTCTTCTCACCCTGCTTTTTTGCTGTTTGTTGTGAAACATGATGGCAGATGGAAGTCAATCTGTGACATTGATTCAGTTTCATTTGCAACTCGTCCACCTAAAAGTGTGGCTAGTCTCATTTGCATACTTTCTGGATTAGCCTTAAACTAAAACTTTCTAGTGCTTTCAAGCAAACTTCAAAGAAACGCAGAAACTGGGCTCATTTCTCTCGTTTAAAAAATAATACGTTTGGTTTCAGATTGAGTAGCAGACTGTTAATGAGGACACACTGTGCTGGAGTAGCTGCTGCATTGCTATATTTGAGGATTTGTACATTTGCGAGGCTTTTTTAATACTTAAAATGTCACTTCAGTGAATATATTACTAAACTTTGCCTGCGCAGATTGAATCCATTTAAGTGTAACTGTGGTCAGTCGTTTTTGTGAAGAGACGTCCATTTCACAGCAGTTCGGTCTTTGACCTAAAGCAAAATGGTTTAAATATGACAACTGCTGAAGATTGAACACCTGGACTCAAGTGTGAGTACATACATTTATTTTAAACTAAATCACTAAATCAGCAATTTTCAGCAAATCATCAAGTAAGGTTTCAGATGAGCTTCTAAAGTGTTCCATGAGAAATTTTGCCATTTTGTCAGTAAATGCAAATGCAAATGCAAAGAAAAAAAACATTAAATGTTTTTAACTTCACTCATTCATTTATCCATTTATCTTTTACTATCACTGCATCTTCAAAAGTTTGGAGACCGTTTTTTAATGTTTTTGAGTTAAGACACTTCTGCTCACCAAGGCTGCATTTATTTGATCAAAAATACTGTAAAAACAGTGAAATATTATTACAATTTAAAATAGCTGTTTTCTATGTGAATATCTGTTAAATGTAATTTATTCCTGTGATCAAAGCTGTATTTTCAGCATCATTACTCCAGTCTTCAGTGTCACATGATCTTCAGAAATCATTCTAATATGCTGATTTACTGCTCAAGAAACATTTCTGATTATTATCAATGTTGAAAACAGTTGTGCTGCACAATATTTTTGTGGAAACCGTGACACATTTTATTTTTCAGGATTCACAGATGAATGGAAAGTTCAAAAGATAGAAATTACATTATAAATGTCTTTACTGTCACTTTTGATCAATTTAATGCATCCTTGTTGAATAAAATAGTTAATTTCTTAGTGAACCCAAACTTTTTTTAAGTTAGTGTCAGACCTGATCTCTCATGCATAGTTGTCCAGGTTTGTCGGGCCCTCTCTGTGATCAGTTTTCACAAACTGTAAGCTGTTCCTGTAATATGATGATATTTATGTTTCCTCCTTAGGTTGGTGTCAGTCAGTGTGATTTGATGTGATGTGTGTCGGGGCTGCGCTGTGAGGCTGTAGTGTGTTTCTGCATCTGTGAGTGACTGTCTGCAGGCGTAACGTCAGTCTGTGAGCCCGTCTCTCGCTCAATTCACTCCTCCACCGGAGAGACAGACATGGAGACGGACCACAGGAGGCTAAGTGCCCTGTTTGGAGATTCAGTGGAGCATATGACCTTTAAAAGCAGTTCGGCAAGCAGCTCGCCACTCTTCTGGCAGCTCGTGTGTGTGTGTGTGTGTGTAGGGATTTTCTTGGCTATACTTCAGGGACAAAACTGTCCCTTGACGTCAGCTAAATAACAAAAGACTTCCCTTTGGGGACGTCCTCAAAGGTAAATTGACTCTTAAATGTGGTCAGTAGTGTTTTGTCATGAGAAGGAAAAACCACAAATGAGATCTATTTGATATATGAACTATTTTTCCTAGAGAGCAGTGAAATCAAATGGAGATTTTTAAGATTTTCAATCTGTGCTCAGATTTCCTGAGATACCAAATTTACAATATGCAATCAAAAGTCAGAGATTAACCCTTTCTGATTAAACGATCTAAACTGCGCTCCACCTTTATTTTATGCACTTCAAAAAATATTTTGGTTATAGGTTATATTTTACCCCAAAATGAAAGAATTTTTGCATATAGAAAAATTAGCCTATTTTAGGATCTTTAAAATATTTTAAATTGTGATTTTTTATTACAATTATTTACACCCCCGCTGTTTTTGTTACTGTAATAAATAAATATAAAATAAATAAATAAATAATAATAATAAATGTATATAGAAAGCTCTCAATCTTCATTTTATACACTGCAAAAAAAAATTCTCCCTTATTATTTTTTTTCTTGTTTTCCAAGTACACATATCTTACCATTCTTAAGATGAGGAGCAAAATGACTTGTTTTCTGAAAAATGTATCAAAATTAAGTGAGTTTAAGCCCAAAACAAAAACAAATATCTGCCAGTGAGATCAGAAAAATAAGCTTAATTTAAAGCTAAATCAGGATTATTTTTCTTACCCCAATTTCAAATATTGTTTTCTTGTTTTAAGTAAAAATTCACTTAATTTTGATGCATTTCTCAAGAAATGCATTCAAGACTTAATGTCTGAAGTAATTTTGCATGTCCAGTGTAAGATGCGAAGTCCAGGAACTCTCACAAAAACAGATGGCATGCAACAAAACAGTAAATTTGTCTTGATTTAAGCATTTTTAGATATTTGTACTGGAAAACAAGACAAAAATACAGTGTAGCTCTGTACTCTTACTGTATGTCAACAATTGTCTCTTTAGTGTCTGTTTAGATTTTTCCTACACTGTAAAACAGTTTTATATACTATATTTTAACTGAAGTTATAACTGAAGTCCAGTTTCTGCCTTAATTTTTTTAAATAAAATCATATTGGCTGTACAAGTCTTTCAAACTTAAATGCTAGTAAACTGACTTCAAAAATTGAGTTGAATTTCATACAACTTAAAAAATGAAACTGAAATTGCTTAAATTATTTTGATGATTTAAAGTAATGGAAAAACATGACTTATTGATCAGCTCATATTTTATGATGTATGGGGGATTGTATGAGAAACATCTTTGTGTAACGCTCCTCTCTCTCTCTGTGTCTCTGTCAGCGAGTGTCATAACGCCACAGACCGTATAAAGGTCCGTGTGTGGGATGAAGACGACGACATAAAGTCCAGGGTGAAGCAGCACTTTAAGAAGGAATCTGATGATTTCCTGGGTCAGACCATCATCGAGGTGCGCATGCTGAGCGGGGAGATGGACGTCTGGTATAATCTCGGTATGTCATGGGCCTAAGTTGGTATGATTCTTTAGGGTCTTCATGAAATGTCTGTAACACACTTTGGTTAAAATTCCTCAATTGTCGTGCAAAACAACACCCTATTTACCTTGTCAAAAACAGCTCTGTTCACAGTGACTCGTTTTGGTGCATGTCTCTTTAAATGCTAATGAGCTCTGCTCACCCCGCCCCTCTCTTCAATGGGGCGTGTCAACAGAAGACACATGAATATATCCATATATGGCTCAGAGGTGGTCTTATTCAAATAGCCAGCTATCTACATAGAAACCAGCTGCAGATTGAAACAGCTGGAGTCTCAGACTCAGACAGCACATGACAAACTGACTGTGTGTTTTCTTTACAGCTTTTCTGAGCCGACAGACACGCCAGAATCCTAACTAAAATAGGTTAGGTTAATAGCTAACCTAACAAAACCAAAAAAGGCTAAAAATTTCATCCAATGTCCATTTTAAAGAACTTTAAAAGACTTTTTCCCCCCAGAATGACAGCTAAATAAATAAAATTAACTAACTAAATAAATAATGCAATTACAAAATGAGCCTACTTTAAGATCTTTAAAACATTTTAAATCATTTTAAATAATTTCAGTTATGCACACTGAACAATTATTCACACTCTGTTATATACTGTATGTATTTATATAATTATAACTTATATAATTTATTCTTCTCAAATAAATTTAACTATTTTATTTTTTTAAATTTAATTATTTTATTAATTTTATTTCTTAGTAATCTTGATTATTTTTAAATTCCTTTTATGTAAATACTTTGAATTGCCATTATGTATGAAATGCTATATAAATAAACTTGCATTGCCATTATATCATATATTATATTATTATTTTTATTTCTTTAATTCTTTCATTAATGAGAATTTAGGCTTTTAGTTATATGCCTAGAATATATTGTTGAATTTTTTTTCTGGCTATAAACAATGAGAATTAGCTTTTTTCACATTAAATGAATGGGAATTGGGACATGTGTTTAAATGTCCAAGATAAGTTGTCAGTGCAAAGGTGTCTTAAAAATAGGTTTCAATATAATATTATCTTTTAGGGTGAAACGTGACTCTCTGAGCTTTACTTTGAGATTCACCCAAAGTGACTTGAAAAAAATACAAAAAAACAAGAAGCAGCATAAACAAAGTTAATTTTGTGCTGAATTTCAGGTCTTCCAGCTTCACTTCAGGTGAATTATCCCTTTAATTCCTTTGAAAGGAAGTTGAAGAGTTTTGCTCTGGTGCAGATGGCCTCATTGTTCTACAGAGAATCGTTTCTGCTTTTGTTGATGCTTTATTTGTTGGATTGTGGGATTGTTTTGCTTGGCTCGGAGCAGAAGCGTGTGGTTTAGAGCGTGAATCGGGCCAAACCGAAGAGCTGATATCTGCTCGCTCCTTCTCCCATCTGTCCACGTCGCTGAGATGTGAGAAAGATCCACTGCGGCCGCAGACCAGACATCAATTAGAGCAATTAAGACGTCTGTAAAACAAGATGTGTGGAGTCTTATCTGCAAAGAGCCTTTTATGTCATGTATTAGTTTAAAAGCAGCTGCTGGATGTCTCAGGAGATTTCAAGTCAGCATGAAATAGGACTGTTTATACTTTCTTAACGTACATTTCTGAACCGTGATTCATCATAATGCATGTTATTGCAAAGAAAAAAATCTCACATTACAGAAGTATAATGGTGTAAATGTAGCTTCTGTTTCTGGGTTTCGGTGCTGAAATTAGACATTTGGGGACCATGGACCACAAAACCAGTCATAAGGGTCAATTTTTTTAAATTGAGATTTATACATCATCTGAATAAATAATCTTTCCATTGATGTATGGTTTGTTAGGATAGGATAATATTTGTCTGAGATACAACTATTTGAAAATCTGGAATCTGAGGGTGCAAAAAAATCTAAATATTGAGAAAATCACCTTTAAAGTTGTCCAAATGAAGTTCTTAGCAATGCATATTACTAAGTTTTGATATATTTACGGTAGGAAATTTACTAAATATCTTAATGGAACATGATCTTTACTTAATATCCTAATGGTTTTTGGCATAAAAATGGATAATGTTGACCCATACAAAGTATTGTTGGCTATTGCTACAAATATACCCGTGCTACTTCTGACTGGTTTTGTGCTCCAGGGTCAGTGTCTGGTTAAAATTTGCCGTCTGATCCCGGGTCAGATTTGTAATGGAACGTGGTGATGAGATTGTCTGCAGGTCACTGTTCTGAGATCAGCTGCATTGCGTGTGTTATTGACAGGGTCAGAGAAGAGGAACGTCCTGCAGCTCCAGCGCTCCTCAATGATTTCACTCATTTTGTTTCTGTTTCTTCTTGTCTTTTCTGTCTTCTGGTCATATGCTCATTCTCCGTGCAGAGAAGCGGACGGATAAGTCGATGGTGTCGGGGGCCATCAGGCTGAAGATCAGCGTGGAGATGAAGGGAGAAGAGAAGGTGGCTCCTCCTCACGGACAGTACACATGTTTACACGAGGTTCGTCTGACATCAGTATCACTGAAATACACTGCAAACATTGCATTCTTAATCAGAACTTTGTCTTGTTTTAAATATAAAATATTAATATTATATTATATAACATATAAATATTATATTATTATATTATATTAAAAAAACATTAAATTAAATGTGACCCTGGACCACAAAACCAGTCATAAGGGTCAATTTTTCAAAATTTAGATGTATACATCATCTGAAAGCTGAATAAATAAGCTTTCCATTGATGTATGGTTTGATAGTATAGGACAATATTTGGCTGAGATACAACTATTTGAAAATCTGGAATCTGAGGGTGCAAAAAAAATCAAAATATTGAGAAAATCTCCTTTAAAGTTGTTCAAATGAAGTTCTTAGCAATGCATATTACTAATCAAAAATGAAGTTTTGATATATTTACGGTAGGAAATTTACAAAATATCTTCATGGAACATGATCTTTAATTAATATCCTAATGATTTTTGGCATAAAAGAAAAATCTATAATTTTGACCCATACAATGTATTGTTGGCTATTGCTGCAAATATACCCCAGCGACTTAAGACTGCTTTTGTGCTCCAGGGTCACAAATATTAAATTATATTATAAATATCATTTAAATATCATTAAGCCTCACTAAATATTGTTAGATTTTTGCTTGCAACAACAAAACAACCATTGGGTGAGAAAAGCATAAAATAAACTTAAAAACGTAAAACAAGTGTTGTTTTTTTTTACTGTAAAACATGACAAAAATTAATACAATTTAAAAAAATGAAATATAAAAAAACTAAAACAATTTGACTCTGTGTTGTGATATTTTGTAATTCAAATACATATAAGGAATTTGATAAATACCTCACTTTTATATTTAATAAAAGTAATATTTAGATTTAGTCATGCCATATATCATCTTATTGCATTAACTGTTATTTATTATATTATATTATATTATATTATATTTAATAACAGTGATATTTAAATTTAGTCATGTTATTACATATCATATTACTACATTACTGCATGTTACTTTCTATATTATATTATATTATATTCAGCATTTGAGGTGGATCAAAAAAGTTCATCAAAGTTGTCCTAAGACAAGAATGCATTTTGGTTGTAGGTTTTAGGACAACTTTGATGAAAGGTTTTGATCCACTTCAAATGTTGAGTAGTGTATTATATGATATTATATTATATTTAATAGCAAATGTCAGTATGTCCACCGTATTGAAAAGTTAAAGATCTCCCAAAACGGAGAAATCAACACATATTTGTGTTGCATTATGAATCCAGCGATGTGTGAAATCGATCATGTGTAGCTGGAAGGGTTTGCGCTGATGTGTTTGTGTTAGTCTGGCTCACGTCTCGCTGGTTCTGTGTCGCTGTGTTGTGGCATTTTTGCCGGTGTGATGACAGTAGGTTGGCGCCCCGAAATGTTGACCTTTCCAAGCTGGCTGCACTGTTGATGTTCCCGACATTCATTCCATATCAATGCTGCGGCAGTTCATGCTCTCCAAATGCCCTACGCGCTTCCTGGCCCCTAAACGGCCCCCTGTTTCTGTGCAGAATCTCTTCCACTACCTGACGGAGGTGAAGAACAACGGAGTCGTGAAGATCCCCGAGGTCAAAGGTGACGATGCCTGGAAGGTTTACTTCGACGACGTGTCTCAGGAGATCGTGGATGAGTTTGCCATGCGTTTCGGTGTGGAGTCCATCTACCAGGCCATGACGTGAGTGGAGGTCTCTTTCAGTTTCTGATAGGGGTGTATGCATGTTCGGTTCGGTATGCATGTGTACTGAACAAATCATTGCATTTTTTCAGGAAATTCAGACAATAAATGGCGTTTTGGTGCTCTTTGATGTGGCATGACAGATTGCTTTATAGAAGCCTCAGTTCTAACTGATGTTTATTACTAGTTTTAACATGAAATAAACATGAATGAGCATCTCATGTAATTGCTCAGTCAGTGTGTCAATAACACAGCTTGTTAACAAAATGTCACGTAGCATTTAATTTACCTCAGGCAAGTCATCAGTGTCCACAGCTCATTATTTGCAAGAGAAATGAAGTCTAGAGAAGAGCATTTTGTGAAATATTAGACTATATTCTCATTAATGTACGTTTAAATAAATCTTTTATGAAACAAGTTGTGTGTAAATGATTATATTTCAAAAACAAATAGAAATTGTATAATTTAGAAGTTAATTTAAAAACTGCATTATGTGCAGTTTGCATGTTTGCATACAATTTTTTAATTTGAGTGTTGATTATTATAGTTAAAAATAAAGAGTAATTGAATTTTGGGATCTGTTGTTAATTTACGTCAAAGGGCTCCCTGTTGTTTAGAGCAGAAGCTGAAGTAAATTTTAACATTAACTGAATTTATTTAAAGAAAAAGCTATTTTTTCAGTAGACCATTGTTTAATTTAAATATGTGTATATGTGTTTAGTTTTTTTCCTCCTGCTGTACTGAAACCAGGCCGTTACAGCCCTAGTTTCTGATGTTTAATGGAGATTGTGAGTCAGTCGTTGAGCAGAAAGCAGCCTGCGTTTGCTGTATTTAACGTCCTGCTGTTGTTGAAAGACCACGCCTGGCATTTTTCACGACTGACGCTGATTGTGCTTGAACAGGAATTTATGAAAGCCTTGTTTAGTGTTGGAGTCTGTCGATGACTTACGGTCATACATGCACATGATGGCTTCATAAATCACACTGTTGACCAGAAATGCTCAGGCTCCCAATGAAAACCTCTCAGCCTCGGCACACTCTCTCTGTTGGCCGTTCGGAGCTGTAATTAATTTGGGCCCCTGATGTGTAGCCGCTCCGCTCTGAGGGCCCTTACTCTCGTAATTGCATCTTTATGTCCCCTCTCTTTCTGTCTCACGCAGTCTTTCTCTCGCTCTCCTTCTCATTTCTATCTGGGTTTAGTGCACTATTGCACTGCTGTATAGGAGATGAGAAAATCATGTGTGAATCCCTGCAGCCAAAAGTTTGGGATTGGTAAGATTTTTTTTTAATGTTTTTGAAAGAAGTCTCATTGAGGCTATTATGTTATATTATCTTATATTATATTACATTACATTGCATTACATTATATTATATTATATTATATTTAGTGCTGGGCGACGATTAATCGCGATCAATTACATCCAAAATAAAAGTTTTTGTTTATATAATATATGTGTGTGTACTGTGTATATTTATTATGTATATATAAAGACACACACATACAGTATATATTTTGAAGATATTTACACGTATTTACATGTATACATTTATATTCATATATTTTATTTTATATATAAATATATTTAATATATAAACATAACATATTTTTCTTAAATATGTACATGTATGTGTTTGTATTTATATATATATAATAAATATACACAGTACACACACATATATTATGTACACAAAAACTTTTATTTTGGATGTGATTAATCGTTGCCCAGCATTAATTATATTATATTATATTATATTCTTTATTAGATTCATTAGATCAAAAAATCTAATACAAAATGTGAAATATTATTACAATTTAAAATAGCTGTTTTCTGTGCAAATACACTGTGAAATGTAATTTATTTCTGTGATCTGCAGCTGTATTTTCAGCATCATTACTCCAGTCTTCAGTGTCACATGATCTTCAGAAATCATTCTAATATGCTGATTTGCTGCTCAAGAAACATTTCTGATTATTATCAATGTTGAAAACAGTTGTGCTGCACAATATTTTTTGTTGAAACTATGATACATTTTATTTTTCAGGATTCACAGATGAATAGAAAGTTCAAGAGAACAGCATTTAGTTTAAATAGAAATTGTCTGTAACATTACTGTCACTTCTGATCAATTTAATGTGTCCTTGCTGAATAAAAGCATTCATTTCTAACTAATTAAAAGTACATAAAACTTTTAAATGCTAGTGTGTATGTGATTTATGTGTATCTGAATGCCATACAGTTAGACAACAGACTCATGGCACAGTTTTGCATCAGTTTTTCTAGTTTAAAGCTGATGAACATGTCGAGATGTTTTACTCATTTGATTCAGTCCGGGAGCTTCTCATGCTCAGAACACTGGCTGATATGGGTCACGTTTAACAGCTCAGAAAAAGGTCAGATTGAAGCAGAAAATCACAGTTGAAGAGTATCGTCTTTGACTCGGTCTGTGCAGTCATTCACCTCATGTTTCAGCAGAGCCTCTAAACGCTGACCGCTCGGGTTTACATGATTGCAATGCATAAGGAAGCTCTAACTTGACATTGTAATTTCATATTGCATGCAAACAATATAACTTTACCCTGCTTTGCACAGACTCAAGCAGGGGCCAGAATGTACTTTTTCGCCACTCCTGCCAACAGTGGGTGAAGTGAGATAAAATGCATTATTTTTCCATTATTCTTTCACTGAAAAATATATTTTCCGTGCCCATAACCGTGAGCTAATTTAGATGGGGATATTTAGCTGTTGTTCACTTCTTAAGGTCATTGCATCATACAAAATGAGTCTGTCTTTGGCCTTTTGCGAAAATGCACCTGATAGTTGTTTTTGTTTTGGAAGCTTAATGTGAGGGATATTGCACGTATGTGTTACATGAGAGAAAAAAACGTAAGGTTTCCATTGCACATCATGACAGAATTTCATTAGTAGATGGTTTTTATGTCTTTACTTTTAATCGTGCACATCTCTGACTTCAACGATTCGCTTTTGAACAGTTCAGTGTGATATTGCAGTTTCTGGCTAATTGGCAAAGACATTTTGGCACTTTACTGAGATCCTGCGTCTGAATACTTCTTGTTGTTCCAGAGAGATCTGCCGTTTGGTCGATCTCTGACTCTTAAAGTGTCCGTTGATTTGTTTTTCTGTTTTAGGATAATGGATATTGATTAATTCAATAAATGATAGTCTTCCAGCAAAGAGTGTATGGCACTGACCCACTGAATCAGGGGAACTGGCCTCGATGATTAGACTATACTCCGTACGGAAATCTGCTGTGATTATGTATGAAAAATTGTAATGAACCTACTGAAGCTGATGCAAACGGTTTTTGCATGTGTATCTGTTGCATATGCATCTTTAAATCTGATGGACGATGTGTGGAAATTATCCACAGTTTCCAGTGGATGCTCACGTTTGTACCGATGACCTTTCCTTGGCCCTGTAATCATAAAGTCATGTGACCTGTCCCTGATGTTATTAGAGATGCAGCCTGTGTTTTCTACCACTCAGCATTTTTTATTGCTGAAGGGAGGATAATGATTTCAGGGTGAAATCTTCGGTCATCAGCAGCATGTTGGTTCGTAGGTTTACAGAACATGCATCACAAATGAGATCCAGCCTGTTGAGAGCTTTCTGAAAGGAGATGAAGATTAAAACTTTTTCAAGAACAATCCACTATTCTCAACCATATTGAAAACACAAATCCTGAGATTTCCCCAGTGACCTCAGGAGTAACTCATTACCAGATGATATCACAGATATTGGCGTTGTGTGGGAATTTAAGACCTGTTTTAGAGGGAGGTGCGCAGAGGTTAAAGAGGACAGCAGATAGAGCAAGCGAAGACGAGTCAATAGTTGCTGGCAAGTTTTATCTCTCTAATTTACAGCGGAGCTCTGCGGATCACTGGAGCCTCAAGACGAGGATTTTAAAGATGAGGAAGAAGTGAAAGGAAAGCAAGCTGTTACTAAGCAACAGGAAGTCAACACCCTCCATCAGATATCATTTATTCTGATTTAGCCATCAGCATCTTTCAATTTAAGTCTGAAACGCGAGGAGGGAATATGGAGAGAAGAATAGATAACTCTTCACCTTTTCTTGGAGGCACAATAATTCTTCATTCCCCTGTGTGTCACGATGGGTCGTTCGGGCTCAGAGGTCACGCCATCAGAGCTAATGAGGTCCAAATCAATGTCTGCAGGTGCTAATGTACGGCCTTGCATCGTTGCGGCTTACCGCTTCTGCTCACAGGCTTACTAGGAGTTTAAATCAGCATTAAAAAATCTCTAGAAATGACAAAATCAGTGGGTTTAAGTGAATGTGGCTTCAAACAGTAGCTTTCAAACTGTTGGTTGGTTTAAGTGGGTGTGGCTTCAGTCTGTGGGTTAGCACAAATCACGAAGTTTTGTTGTTATTATGAGTGTGTACAAATAAAAGTAGACCCTTTACATATTCCATTGATGTATTGCTGTTATCTGTACAATCCAAAATGACAGAGTAATTTAAGTTCCTTTAGGGGTTATATGAAAAAATGCCACTAAATGCACTGACGTGTTTGTCGACCCCTGAGGGTTTAGTTGGCGAGGCTTCGAACAGTGGGTTTGTGTTAAAGGGGTGTGGCTTCAAACTTTTGGTTGGTTTAAGTGGGTGTGGCTTCCAGCTGGAGTGATTTTTAAGCGGGCGTGGCTTCAAACCATGGGTTGTTTATATTGGTGTGGGTTCAAATGGTGGGTGTGGCTTCAATCAGTGGGAATTATAGTGGTCTATCCCCAGCAAACAATGCTATCGTAGTAATAATATAATATCATAGTTTTAAGTAATATTTAAAAAAATTTCCTTTTTTATATTATACTTATTTTATATATACTATATATACCTATATCATTTATATATACTATATATTTTATATAAGTTTTCATTTTAATTTTAGCCTATTTTTATGTACTTCTTTCATTTTTTAAAAAATATTTCTGTATAGATTTTAATTTATTTTTATTAATTTATTTTACTACTTCAACTCATTTATTTCAGCTAGTTGTCAAAGCAACATTTAAAGTTCTTTTAATTTTAAGTTTTCGTCTAATATTTATATTTTATTTTATTGCTGCTTTATTTCAATTACCTATATATATATATATATATATATATAATACTGGTGTGTGCTCAAAATCTGTGTATTCAAGTGTGTAAATATGAACTTGCATATGCACAGATTTCCGCATACTTTAATTATTTATTTATTGTAATGTATATCTTAAATGAATGGCTGTTTTTGGTCTGTTTGCTGCTTAATATCCAGCAGAATCATTTGTCATTATAGTCATTTGTCAGTAATTCATTCCCGGATTTGTGTTTATTTGCTGCTTTATTTTGCCTATATAAATTATTTACATTCATAACTGATTATATACCAAGAGGAGAAATAGAAAAATGTGTTTATATGGAGCATCTACTTATGTGTAATGTTCAACAAAACAAGTAGCACTGTATTGTGTGTGTGTGTGTGTGTGTGTGCAGTACACATGTGATATGCTGTGTTATACTGTGTGTGTGTGTGTGTGTGTGTGTGTGTGTGTGTGTGTGAGCCCTGCAGGCCTGCTGTTATTTTTAGTCTATGTCTCTCTTCTTTCTTCTCCTATCTCTTTTTCTCTCTTATATCTTTCTTTAATGAATCTCCCCTAACAGTGGGCAATTTCCTGCTCTGCCCTGTGGCTCGACTCATGACAGATCTGTGTTGCGCTGTCTGTTCATTTTGACAATATAAGATGGATCATGCAGCTCATTTCATATGTGCATACAGTATCTCATATTAATAGGTTACATTTGTGACATCCATAGTTAGTTTTTCCATAAGATAAAGATGCTACAATGCCTTAATCAGACATTCAAAAATGTTCATTTTTAGTTTGTACTTTGCAGACAGTCATGATCCTTATCAGTAGTTCCAGTAATAATATTTCTGTGCAGTACAGAATCATCTGTGGGGTATTTAGGAAATGTATTCAGTTTGTATTCACTTTTTGTTGTTGTTTAATGTTGTTGCTCAGAGGAAGAAAATTCACAGGAATCTGGTATGAAATATACATTATTATGGGTGTTCAGCCGCTCATGAGTGTGTTTATGACTGAATCTGACATCTGTTTCTCTCTCTTTCAGGCATTTCTCATGTCTCTCGTCCAAGTACATGTGTCCCGGCGTTCCTGCGGTGATGAGTAACCTGCTTGCCAACATCAACGCCTACTTCGCTCACACGACAACAGCAACCACCAACATCTCAGCCTCCGACCGATTCGCAGCGTCCAACTTCGGGGTTTGTCACTCTCACTGCTGATAGATAGATAGATAGATAGATAGATAGATAGATAGATACATAGATGGATGGATGGATGGATAGATGGATGGATGGACGGATAGATATATAGATGGATGGATGGACGGATAGATATATAGATGGATGGATAGATGGATGGATGGATGGATGGATAGATACTGTATATGGATGGATAGATAGATAGATGGATTGATGGATGGATGGATGGATGGATGGATGGATATATAGATGGATGGATAGATGGACGGATGGATGGCTGGACGGATAGATATATAGATGGATGGATAGAGGATGGATATATGGACGGATAGATATATAGATGGATGGATGGATGGATAGATACTGTATATAGATGGATAGATAGATGGATGGATGGATGGATTGATGGATGGATGGATGGATATATAGATGGACGGATAGATGGACGGATAGATATATAGCTGGATGGACAGATGGACGGATAGATATATAGATGGATGGATGGATGGATGGATACTGTATATGGATGGATAGACAGATAGATGGATAGATGGATGGATTGATGATGGGTGGATGGATGGATGGATGGATGGATGGATGGATGGATAGATATATAGCTGGATGGATAGATGGATGGATGGATGGATGGATGGATGGATGGATGGATGAATGAATGGATGAATGGATAGATACTGTATATGGATGGATAGACAGATAGATGGATGGATGGATGGATGGATGGATGGACGGATAGATATATAGCTGGATGGATAGATGGACGGATAGATATATAGATGGATGGATGGATGGATGGATGGATAGATAGATATATGGTTGGTTGATAGATAGATGATAGATAGATGAATAGATGGATAGATATATGGATGATGGATGGATAGATATATGAATGGATAGAGGGATGGATAGATGAACGAATAGATAGATGATGAATAGGTAGATAGATAGATAGATAGATAGATAGATAGATAGATAGTTTTTTTGAATGAATGGATTGATTATTGAATGATGGATGTATGGATGGCTGATTGCATGAATAAGATGCATTGATTGTCAAATTGATGAAAGCATTGAACAACAAGCTGATGAATGAATGAATGAGTGAATGAATGAATGAATGGATGGAAGAACAGACCTACAGAAGCATGATTGGATGAGTGAATCAATGGATGATGTGCAGACGATTTCATGAATGCTTCAATAAATAGATGGATGACACGATGCAGCGCTGATCTGTTTCTGTGACTCTGTTTCTTCTGCAGAGAGAGAAGTTCGTCAAACTCTTGGATCAGCTTCACAACTCTCTGCGCATCGACCTCTCCAAGTATCGGGTGAGTGAAGCAGCCAAACGCCGCAGCACACGTACGATACGCCGCTCCAGATGGCTTTTCTATTACAGAGACATCAGAAAGAAAAACACTCATCTATTATTCATCGCCATGGAGATAATTTAACCTCTCCATCACTTTTAGTGATCCCCTACCTTAATTTACAATGACATTCAAACGCTTTACGAGCTGTTCACAGAACAGAAGGTCCATTTGTTCACACGCATAGCAATGATTTGAGAAAGTTGCAAAGATTGTTCTCGACTCGCGCTGCCCTTCTTGCTTTTATACTAATTGCGAAGTCTCTCTAAATACATAACGAGAGAAACGTCTCAGTCAGATGCAAGTTTCTTCTGAGAGGACGCTTTCACAGTCAGATCGCGTATGACTCTTGGGAAGATGTGTGGTCTGACTGTATCTCAGTGTGAGAGCTAGAAAGCATTGACAGGGTGCTCACACACACACACACACACACACACACACTCGACTGGCAGGCATCCAGGGAATTCAGCGGCTGTTACCTGCTCCTATCCGGCCGTCAGCTTCCAGGCAACACATCCTGACAGTAATACACTCCGGATCTGCTGGGCTCTGTGGATCTGACTGTAATGAAATTCTGAAGCAAACTGAGTTTGGTTTCTCTCACAGCTCGTGTGGATTTGGCCGAGGCAGGTTTTGTTCTTCCAGAGCGCTTTAACGCCTCTTCTTTATTAGATGAATTTCCTCCGTTTGCGGCTGTTGTCTACATCATCTGTGTTCAATAAACCTCAGGCAGACTTCTCTCTTCGCCACTCATACAGTATTATATGTTTCTCCAGACGCCACCGAACTCACTAGACGCTTTCTGCTCAATCTGGCCCCATTCCACGTGCTTTCAAAACAACAACTCTATCATAGCCAAAAAACAGATCTACCTAGACTTGAAGTGCAACAGTTTATTTTATCCGTCTGTCTGAAATCAAACAAGTTTATTTACAAATATCATACAGTACCATCCAAAAGGTCTTTAAGATTTTTAATGTTTTTGAAGTGTCTTATGCTCACCAAAGATGCATTTATTTGCTCAAAACTACAGTAAAAACAGTGAAAAATTTAAATATTATTACAATTTAAAATAGCTGTTTTCTATGGGAATATATGCTAAACTGTAATTTATTTCTGTGATCAAAGCTGTATTTTCAGCATCATTACTCCAGTCTTCAGTGTCACATGATCTTCAGAAATCATTCTAATATGCTGATTTACTGCTCAAGAAACATTTCTGATTATTATCAATGTTGAAAACAGTTGTGCTGCACAATATTTTTGTAGAAAACCTTGATACATTTGATTTTTTCAGGATTCACAGATGAATAGAAAGCTAAAATTGTCGTAAATGTGGTTGAATAAATATGATATTCACATGTTATAATATTTGTAAGTAAATTAAAATAATAAATAAATCAAAATAAATAATTAATTTTTATTTTAAATATAGTTTTAATGTTTTGTGTGTTTTTGTAATTTTTAGTAGTTTATATATATATATATATATATATATATATATATATATATATATACAATGACATTAAAATGAGATGTTGCCTTGGAAACTAGCTAAAAAAAAGCATATTATTTTATTTCAGTGAACATTTATTTTATTTCACGCAACGAAATTTTTTTTTATGGTTTTAGTTTTAGTATTAGTTAACTAATAACCCTGGTAGACAACACAGCTGCAAATGGTATAAATTTAGAGCCCTGCACAGATCTTGAGACGTTCCTATGGTTCCTCATCAAACCCTCTCCTGTGATTCACACCCACTGCTGACACTCACAGTCTAATGATCTCTTACCTGAGCAATCTGTTACCGACACACCGACCTGCCTGAAGCTCAACCATATGTTCATATCTCTCTGCTTTTCTGACATTTCACATCACTCAAGAGCTTCTCCACACTTATTCGTCACCTCAAACAGCCATAGAGACTTTCAGAGTGAAGCACAGTGTTATTTTAGTGATGTTATATGAAGTCTTTACTGGCACACTTCATTTCAGACACCTCTGGGCTCTATCACACTATAGAGCGTTTGAAGCAGACCAGAGTGTGTTTGATGGCAGAGTTCAGTTCGTTTGGCAGATGGTTCATGTAAACTCAAGTGGTTTGCAGTTAGTATGAAAATGATCCGTATTTATGTGCAGAAGTAAAGCTGTGTTGTTGGCATAGAATTTGCATTCTCCATCTTTACATTCTCCCAATCATATTTATAATATGATGCATTTCTCAAAGCTGCTTGTGTCTGAATAAACTTCCGGCTGCTTGCATTTGTTGCATCTTTTGCAATTGCTGTGCTAAGCATGTGAAGTTTTGGGAGTGAATCCAAAGAGACAAATGCACTGCAAAAAACAAAAACAAAAAACATATAGATGAAATTATAGATAGATGAATAGATGGACAGATATATGGATGGATAGATATATGGTTGATAGATAGATGAATAGATATATGGATGATAGATAGATAATTGGATAGATATATGGATGATGGACGGATAGATATATTGATAGATAGAGGGATGGATAGATGGATGGATGGATACTGTATATGGATAGATAGATAGATAGATAGATAGATAGATAGATAGATAGATAGATAGATAGATAGATAGATAGATAGATAGATAGATAGATAGATAGATGGACGGATGGATACTGTATATAGATAGATAGATAGATAGATAGAGAGATGGACGGATGGATACTGTATATAGATAGATAGATAGATAGATAGATAGATAGATAGATAGATAGATAGATAGATAGATAGATAGATAGATAGATAGATAGATAGATAGATAGATGAATGGATGTTAGATAGATAGATAGATAGATAGATAGATAGATAGATAGATAGATAGATAGATAGATAGATAGATAGATAGACGGATGGCTAGATAGATAGATAGATAGATAGATAGATAGATAGATAGATAGATAGATAGATAGATAGATAGATAGATAGATAGACGGATGGCTAGATAGATAGATAGATAGATAGATAGATAGATAGATAGATAGACGGATGGCTAGATAGATAGATAGATAGATAGATAGATAGATAGATAGATAGATAGATAGATAGATAGATAGATAGATAGATAGATAGATAGATAGATAGATAGATAGATAGATAGATAGATAGATAGATAGATAGATAGATAGATTATTATTCCAGTTTTCCAGTAAATCTCACTAAATGTGTGCTTAAAACTAGAGAAAAACAATTGGCAAATAAAATAAAAATAAATAATGTAAAAATAGTTATTAAATTCAAAGTAAAAAACTGCTTCCAAAATTACTGATCAAAAATGCAGTAAAAAATGGTAACAATGTGAAATATTATTACGATTTAAAAGACCTGTTTTCTGCTTGAATGTGTTTTAAAATGCTATGTATTCCTGTGATACAAAGCTGAATTTCCAGCAGTTATTACTCCAGTCTTCAGTTTCACATTTATTAATAAATTGCCTGCAGGTCCAAAGAGACAGAAGTAAGCAAACAAGTAAATAAATGAATGAATAAATCAGCTTTCTGTCTTGTTTCTAGTAAATCTCACTAAATGTTTTTAATTCTCTGCTTAAAACTCGAAAAAACTATTTGCCAACAGGCTGTAGAAATCTTGTTTTAACATATATATCCTCTGAGAACAAGAGTGTTGTTTTAATTTATCTTGTTTTGAGGTTGTTTAGATATTTTTAAAGAAAAACAAGACCAAAATCCAGGACTCAGGGAGGTACAAACTCAAAAATACTGTTCGAAGTGACCCGCGGCGGCAGAGGGAGGGATGTGGAATCAAAGAGAGTGTGAAAACAGGCTAAATTGATTTGTTCGAGTCTCTGTTTTTTGGTGGCTGTTGTTGACAAACAGCTCCTGCGCTCCATTACTCGCTCTGAATAATTAGAGAGCTGTGATGAAACACCAGCCAAGAATTACAGCAGCGTCTGACGCTCTGGCATCGATAAAAGCGCCGTAAGCGTCTCTCAGACCACAGGAGTCTCTCCTCATTCTTACAAAACCCAAGTCACAACTATTACATAACCATCCCGGCGTGATATTTTCTGACCTGTTTCTCCGAGCGCTTCTTTTGCACACGTATGCGGCGTCTGCACATGCATGCTCTTCCTCTCGCGCTCACAGTGTAAGTATACTGTGTACCTTCATGCTAGAACAAGCAGGCTGATAGCTTTACAGCCCGACAACACACTTTCTCTGTCTGTTCCTGGTTTTGCTCGGGCTGCTAAATTATAATATATTTTGTCACTGGTGCTCATGACGATGGAACACGTTTCGGTTATTAATATTGCTGCATAGTGCATGCTGCATAATGCTGCAGGGTGAATGAAGATGACTCATGTTGACATGTTTTTAACCATCCATCTCTGCCAAACCTCCTCAACTTGAGTAAAAGGCCATTTGAAATATTAGCAGGTGAAGCGCCCACCATGTTTCAAATAGCAGTTCTTTAAGATTTCCTCAATTATGTTGATTAGAAATATTATAATTGACTCAGTAACACTATACTTAAAGACTTAAGTATAATACATTATGAAAGTAGTTTTAATGCATTAATATTTTCATGTAATGCACCTTATAATGCATTGTAAATTCTCATGAATAATTGTTATGATACTTATCTATTGCTTGTTACACCTTTAGTAAGTATGATGCATTAAAACAAATTCTTCAAATATTAGAATGCATTTTAACTTTGGTTACAATTATTTGTGAAATTACAACATGCATTATGAATAGCCGTATAATGCATTATACATAAAGTCTCTTTTACCTAGTATTTATGTCTGCTATATGCTATTTTTATGCTTATTAGAATATTGCATTGTCAGCTTAGCCACATCAGACTCTAAACTGTAAAAAATATCTGCATAATTAAATTAAAACTTTAGTTGGTGCTTTTAAATTTTTAGGTATAATCAAATTGTCTGTGCAAGTCATTTCAGCTCATTCTTTTTAAAAAATATTGTCTAGTTGAATCTTGTATAGCTTAAAAAATTAAGTTGAAATCGGTTAAATTATTTTGATGAGTTAAAGAAATGGGAAAAAACAGACATCAAGACTTATTGATTCTATATTTTTTAGACTTATTGATCACATCAGTTTTTGCACTGTATATTGAAATCTATAGCCACAAAGATCTTAATTTGGATATTTGTGTAATTTAAAAAGTGCAAACAACATATTTTGCAGGTTATTACACCATTTTTTCCCCTGTTATGCCAAAATATAGGCCTAACTATTCCATCCTACTGAGCTAATGTGCGGTTTCCGTCTTTTAAACATATATATTCATCAAATCCATAGCTGCATCTATAATCGTAATCTGTTTATCTTTTTTTGTTAGATATGCTCTGAATATCTAGCATAGAAATGTAGAGATGATCTGATGTTAATTCTGTTTACAGGATAATTTCCCTGCTGGGAATCCAGAGAGACTCCTGGACTTGAAATCAACCGTCGACCTGCTGACGAGCATCACCTTCTTCAGGATGAAGGTACGACGCTGACACACACACACACGCACGCGCACGCGCACGCACACACACACACACACACACACGCACGCACTTACATACAGAGAGAATTATGCAGGCTTTTACGCTGGAATTAGAGCAGTGTGACTCAGCACTGTGACTCACATAATAAAAAGCAGTCATGCATCTCATGAAGGAGAATTCTTTCAAATAAAAATATGAATGAAACCATTAGGGGTTTTTGTGACTTTCATGGGCAGTCAAAACATTGTGGTAGTTGTTATTCAGTGTGATGGACTTCTCCAATTCTGCAGTAATTTCTGCATTAAACAGTCAAATATATTAAACAAGAATAAAAAAAAGAAAAAAGCTCCTAATATAAAACTCTTTTAATACAAATATTCCTCTATGCACAAAGAAAATTTTATTTTATTTTACTATTTATTTATTTATTTATTTATTATTTAACTATTTTAATTTAATTAATTAATTTCTCTATCTCTTAAATTAATTAATTTTTAATTTTCATATAATTTAATTTCATATTATTTATTATTATTGTCATGACAGATAAGCACATTTTTTCCCCCCAAATGGTTCCTCTTTTTCACATTTTCATTCTCACTATAATATAGTCATGGAAATCATCAGTGTCAGTTTTTTTTTTTTTTTCTGTATAAATTCAATAGAAACAATCTTATCAAGATGTATAAATGTTTTGCAATTAAAGTAATGTATCAATATTTTTTCTAAATTACAGCAATTACATTTTTACAGTATTGCAGTAAAAATAATGTGCCTAATTGTCATGAAAATAATGTCACAATGAAAAAATGCATCGCAATAACCATAAAACTATGCTTGATTTTCTTCATGCTAATATAATGTGGAGTGAAATACGACCCTGGCGAGTTCTTGACTAGTTTTGTGTAATTCAGCCTGATGGTGAAATTCTGCATTATTCTAATAGAGATCTGCTGTTGATTGTCTCGTGCGTTAATGAGCTGCTAATCACAGCTTTCCTGATAACAGTCCTGCATTGAGACTTCAGATGTGTTTCGGTTCAGCGAGCACAGATAAAACGAATATATATTCTCTGATTGTTTTCACGTTCCGCTTCATCAGCCGCGAATATAAAGCAGCGCTGCTTTACAGTCAGTAATGAAACATTTTTCACCTGCGCTGCAGGGTTTCAATGATTTCTCATTTGTTTGCGTGAAATAAAAAAATCTTTTGGCTCTTGAAATATGCACTTGAGTCAAATTTATTTGAGCACAATAACAAGAGCCGCTTGTTCTGGGGGTCTCCTGGCAATAAAGCTGTCTTTGACATATAGCTCAGCTCTGTGTGAGAGAATACAGCCTTTTTTGAGAAGTCATAAAGAATACGCTCATTTCTCACTGTTGGGGAGCTGGGAAATATATTCAGAGCCAATGTGCCTGTAAAACCACACTACTCACAACTGTAGGGTGCAGCATTTATATATTTATATATATTAGAGCAATATTCCAGGCGTTTTGTCTTCGTAAGCGTCCTCTAGATGAGATCACAGCTGCCACTGGCCTCTGCTGTTAGTTCACTGAGCTTGCTTTTAATATATGAGCGACTATTGTAATCTCAGGTCAATATGAGTTGTAAAAAGCCTTTATATCCTCTACAGAGAGTAAACAGTGATTGATTTTTCTCAGTTTCTCCTCCCAGGCTATTAAAGTTCATTTGCACAGATATGCATGCATTTTCAATTTGGTTTTTAGTTCATGCTTAGAAACACAGACATTGACAGCCGTTGGCCACAAACATAGTGTACTGTATGTGTGCAAACGCAGACACAAATTTCCTTCACATGTGTGTGT